>CM065466.1:21989793-22205505 GCA_032872475.1 Leptopilina myrica (nomen nudum)
AAAGAACTTTTACAAAATATAGAAAATATTATGAGAACTTCAAACGCATACACAAAATCTTACATGATGATGTCAGAAGTAATTAAAATAGAAACTGAATTAGCAAGACAAAATAATGAAGATGTTCCAGAGTTACAACTATTGTTCACGTTGAAAAAAGGTTTTGATAAAAAAAGATATAATTATCAAAGTTACAATGAAGTTGCTGCTATTTTCAATACAAACTCAGAAGGAGAAATACCAGAATCTTATGTAACAGTTTATAATAAGTCTACAAAGGAATTGAAATTAGTTAGTAATTTAGATCCGAATGTTGAACCATGGATCTATCCCATATTTTATCCACTTGGAAATAAAGGTTATAATATTAATATGCTTCGTAGTGATAGTGATTTTAGAAGTAAAAAACATAATATTTCTAGGTCTGCCTATTGTAAATACAAAATTGCTATAAGAGATAAGGAATTTAATCAATTTTTATATGGGGGAAGATTGTTTCAACAATGGGTAGTTGACAATTATGTAAAAATAGAGAAAGATAGATTGCAATTTTGTGCAAACAATCAAGCTCAATTGAGAAGTGAAACATATCAAGGATTAATCGATTATTTACAAAATAATGAGTTAGAAAATGATGTACATGTTGGAAAAATGCTTATATTGCCTTCCACTTTTATAGGATCACCTCGTAATATGATGCAACAATATCAGGATGCCATGGCTATTGTTGGTCGTCATGGTAGACCAGATTTATTTATTACAATGACGTGTAATCCAAATTGGAAAGAGATACAAGAAAATTTATTACCTCATCAAACTGCTTCTGATAGACCTGATATAGTAACTAGAGTTTTTGCATTGAAGGTGAAACAACTTTTAAATGTTATTGTTGACAACAAATTATTTGGAGAGGTTAAGTCTTATGTTTATGTTATTGAATTTCAAAAGCGAGGATTACCACATATTCATTTGTTAGTTATATTAAAAGAAAATTCTAAAATATTAACAGTTGAAAGTGTTGATCGTTATATTTCTGCAGAAATTCCTGATGAAAATATCAATCCTTCCTTGCATAACATAATAATGCAAAATAACATTCACGGACCTTGTGGAGATTGGTGTTTAATTGATGGTAAATGTTCAAAAAATTTTCCAAAAAGTTACCAAGAAGAAACTACAATTGAAGAAAACTGTTATGTTCGTTGTCGTCGAAGAAATAATAATAAAACGTATGAGCGACCAAATGGATTTGTTGTTGACAATTCTAATGTGGTTCCATATTGCCCTACACTTTCGGAAATATTTAATTGCCATATAAATGTGGAAATAGTTTCAAGTATTAAATCTGTTAAATATCTATATAAATATATTTTCAAGGGTCATGATGCTGCATCCATTATTATTACAAATGCGAATGGTGAGGTAACTGTTAATCACAATGAAATTAATCATTATGAAGAAAATAGGTATGTAGGTCCTGTTGAGGCTGTTTGGAGAATTTTAAGTAAACCTTTAGGGAAAAAGAGCCATAGTATAAATCGTTTACCCATACATTTACCAAATGAACAGAATGTTATTATTCGCGAAAGGAAAGATAATAACAATGTTTCTTTTGATTTACAGAAAAATACAAAATTGCTCGATTTTTTTAAACTTAATGAGCGTGATAGTACTGCTCGTCAGTATTATTATACACAAATACCAGAACATTATACGTGGATAAAAAAAACTCTTGAATGGCAAAAAAGGAGTCGTAAAGAAAAAGTATTGGGAAGAATGTATTCAGTTAATCCACGCCAATTGGAATTATTTCACCTTAGATTATTGTTACTTACAGTAAAAGGAGTAACTTCTTTCCAAAGTTTAAGAACAGTTAATGGAGTTATTCATGAATCTTTTACATCTGCTTGTTTGGCATTAGGACTTATAGAAGATGATAGTGAGTGGATTAGGACAATGGAAGAAGCTACTTTATGGATGATGCCTCATTCACTTCGACAATTATTTGTAAGAATTCTAATTCATTGTCATCCTGTACATCCGGAAAAACTTTGGGAGAAATTTAAAGGTCAAATGTCAGAAGACTATTCAAAAATTGACAATATTGAAGTTGAAAAAATAGCTTATAGAAATATAAAATCAATGTTATTGAATGAAGGATATTGTTTAACCGATTTTCAGGGTTTATTAGATATAGATGAAAATTTTCCTGCGCAGATTGATGATATAAATATTTTTGAACATATAAAAATAGGAGAGCAGAATTATACTAAATTAAATGTTAAACAAAAAAATATAGTTGATTATATACTTGAAGTAATAAAAGATTCTTCTTCTAATAGTTCTAAATGCTTATATATTAATGGTTGTGGAGGATCTGGAAAAACTTTTTTATATACTACCTTATGGCATTTATTAAAAAGTAAAGGAATAAATGTTTGCAACATGGCATTTACAGGCATAGCTGCCACACTGCTTCCTAATGGGAAAACTGTACATAAAGTCTTAGGCTTACCTGTTCCATTGTACAATGATTCATCTTCAAATATTAAAGTTCAGTCAAAAGAAGGACAATTTTTAAAAAATATTGATGTTTTTATTTGGGATGAAGCACCAATGGCTCCAAAATATGCCTTAGAAATTATGGATAAGTTATTAAGAGATATAATGAAATCAAATGAAGTTTTTGGTGGAAAAATTGTAATTCTAGGAGGAGATTTTCGACAAATTTTACCGATAAAAGAACGAGGTACTAGATCAGAAATAATAAATTTATCAATAAAAAATAGTCATTTATGGCAACATTTCACAAAATACACATTAACAGAAAATATGAGAGCTTTACCAGAGGAAACAGAATTTGTAGAATTTCTACTTAAAGTTGGTAATGGCGAATTAAATGATATAGATGATAACATCGAATTACCAGAACATATTATTCAACAAGGAAATATAGATATTGCTGAAGAAATGTATAGTCATTTGATACAACAGAAAAAATTTAAAGATTTGTCAATGTGTGCAATTTTAGCACCAAGAAATGTTGACGTTGATGATATTAATAAGAGGGTGGTAAATCTCTTAGACAGTAAAGGTGAAAAAATATATAAAAGTATTGATTCTACTGAAAATTGTGATAATGGAAAATTTTCTGAAACTTTATTATCAGAATATTTAAATACTCTCTCTCCACCTTCTTTACCACCACATGAATTACATTTAAGAATTAATTCTGTTGTAATGCTTATTAGAAATCTTAGTATTAATGAAGGATTATGTAACGGAACAAGGTTAATTGTTTTAGATTTATCACATAATGTTATTAAATGTCAAATATTAACGGGAGATAAGAGTGGAAATATTGTCTTTTTACATAGAGTAACTTTATATTGTGAAAATTTATACCCATTTACTTTTAAAAGACGACAATTTCCTATAAAATTGGCTTTCGCAATGACTATTAACAAGTCTCAAGGTCAAACATTTAACAGAATATATATAGATTTAAGAAGAGATGTATTTAATCACGGTCAGATGTATGTTGCATTGTCGAGGGTACGTTCATTTGAATCCGTAAAAATATATTTAGGAGATAGTAGAAGCAATATGTATATAAAAAATTATGTTTATAGTGAAATTTTTGAATAATTGAGGGGCCGGATATATCAACTGCCGCTACGCACAGTCGTAAAGGACTATAGCAGTCAATGAGCAGTGAGCGCCTTTAAGCCTCTCAAATCAGCCTGGAGTTACCTCGGGGCGAACGCCGAAAACAGCCATAGTAAAGTGTATGAATTTTAATTTATAGGTTACTTTACAAAACAAAGAAATTTTAAAAGCTGTTTTATAAAAAAAAATTGTGATTGTCAACTTAAAATTATACGAAATATTTTCATATTCATTCTACCAGGGTTGGTAAAGATCAGGAAAAGTAGAATTGCTCTGAAAAGTCAAGAATTTTTATGAAAAGAATTGTAAAGTAAATTAAATTTTTTAAATTCATGAGGTAATTCTGAATTTTGGTTAATTTTGTTTGCCTCATAATTATAAACTATTAATTGAGGAATTTTGCCTCTCATATATATCCTAAAAAATGAGCTATGCACAAGTAGAGTCTAATGGATCATTATTAACCCGTGCCACCGAAGGGTTAAAGTTTAAATGGGGTTTAACATAGGATTAGTACACTATTTTACATTTTCTATGATAACTTTATTTTTTATTAATCTTTTGAATTGGCGACATATATATATATATATATATATATATATATATATATATTTATTTATTTATGGTTCTGAATGTGGTGAACACGAATCCGATGTCAAAAAATCTGTCAATTTTTTAAAACTATAGTTTTTGTAGGAGTTCAGACAGTTTTTGTGTTTAGTTTATTAAATTAAACAAAATTTACTCATATAAAAGTATTTAAAGAACACTAATGTGAAACTTAATACCAGTATGAAATATCGGCAGTTGACAGCTGTCAACTTATCTGTTTTTCTGTTAAAATCGATGAGAGTTTTTGACAGTTTTTTACATTAAATTTCTCTTATAAAAATACTTTCAGACCACTGAGATAAACCTAAATAGTAGAAAGTAATATTTATTTTTATTTTATTTGTTTATACACCCGCTCAGATTATCTCACGTGCCGGTAAAATCCACACCAAATGTGCGCGAACCAAGTAACTCTTGGTCCTACAACGTCCGCCAAGCGAAGCATTTATCCAACTTAGGTAATCAGTCAGTTAGTATTATGTAATATTGACAGTTGACAACTGTCAATAAGGCTGTCCATCATTTGAATTGGAGACTTTTTACAATAAATTATTTGTATACAAGTGTTTTTAAACGTAATAAGATTAATTCTATTAGCGACATATATTCTTCACAGTTGACAACTGTCAAAAATTAATAAGGAAATTGTATTTTTTAACCATGTGGAAAAAGTGGATTTCTGTGCAAGACACCTTTCTTTTTAAAAAGCACACGGAGAAAAAAATCAAGTGTTTGTAGTATGGAGCCCTTTTATGCTAAGTTTTTATGGATGTTCCTGCTACAGTTGCATGAAACTATACCGAAAAAGCGTGGATCTCTTGCAATCGCAATATACGACGTCCCATGCGTCTAAAGGTAGAAATCTCACGCTTACTGCGCATGTGCATTCTCTTGCTAAATAAGGTTAACTGTTCATACTACAAACGCTTGATTTGTTTCTCCGTGTAGTTTGGATTTTTTTTTCGGATTTGTCAATTTTTAAATGAACTGTACGCCATTGAACGATTAACTTTTTGGAGGTCCGAATTGGATACAATCTACAGATTATGATATTTAAGATAAATTAAAAGAAAACCATTATTACTATTCTCTAAATATCTACTAAGGTAGGCAAAAAATATTTTCTTCATATTTATAATAAAAGAGCTAAAAAATCTTAAAGATTGGATGGAGATTAGAAGAAGTAATTATTCTAAATGGTATTTCACTATATCATAGTATTGGTGTAAAACTGTATTCATAACATAGTATATTTTATAGTTTGAAGAATAGTAAATGGGCGCGCGTAGCGCGCAGAAGTTGTTCTAGTGTAAATGAAATCACATACAAATCTGTTACTTCCCAAGTGCGAAATGCCAAGACTGCAAAAACGGACCATCATTGGTCCAGTAATGTCTGCCGAGAATTGGCAGTAGTTACTGGGCCATTACTGGTGTTAAAAACGTCCCATTGCTGGACCAATGATGGCGCCGATGGTCAGATTTTCGAAAGTTTTAATACTGGGCCAGCTCTCGGCCCTATAATGGCACATTCACGGCAAAGTTGATCAATCTTTAATGGCAAAAGTCTTTTGCCAGTGATGTGCCGACTATCGGTCCATTAATGGCTCATTATTGGCACATTAATGGCAAAGATTTTGTATCTTTTATGGCAAATTATAATTTCCAGTATTGAGGCGTAGCTTGGCCCAATAACGGCACATTATTAGCAAAGTTGATAAATCTTTAATGAAAAAATTCAATTACCAATGATGTGACGAAGATCGGCCCATTAAAGGCACAGTAGTGGCACTTTAATGGCAAACATTTTGTATCTTTGAAGGCAAATTATAATTGGGGCGTAGCTTGGCTCATTAATGGCACATTCATGGCAAAGTTGATCAATCTTTAATGGCAAAATTCAATTGCCAGTGAAGTAATGACGATCGGCCCATTAAAGGCACATTAATGGCATTTTAATTTGATAAATTTTATTTTGAGAATTCAATTTTAAGAAACATACAGTTATTCAATAAATTATTTATTTTGTATTTAAATAATTGAATAAGTTTAAAAAGGACTCAAATTAAAATATTTAAAAAATTTGTATTTTCTATATTTTCAACTGGCAATTTTAGAGAATTAATTTTTTTGAAAAAGTTTAATTAAATAGTTATTTAAAAAAGAAGTTATTGATGTTTTTAAATAATTTTACAATTAAATTCGTAAATAAATGTAACAGAACATTTTATTTAATAAAATCTTTTCCTTTATTTTCTAAAAATTCAAAAATTTTCAGTTTCATTTTCAATTAAATTTTCTAATTGACAAATAGAATTTATAAACATTTTTTTCCTTTATTCTTAAAAATCTTTGAATTTTTCTTAAAGCAATTGTAGTTAAGAAATAGTAATGATGCCAAATTATTTCCTTACGAAAATTGAGAATATTCTACAAAAATATTAAGAAAACTTATTAAATAAATGAATGTTATTTTTAAAATTTAATTCTCATAATTAAATTGTAAGAAACATTTAGTTATTCAATAAATTATTTACTTTTGTATTAAAATAATTGAATTCTCGTAAAATTTTCTAATGAAAATTAATTTCAAAATGGAGTCTAGTTAAATTTTTAGAAAATAATTAAATATTAAAAACATAGCACGAATTTTCATAATAAAATTTTTTAAAGTTTAATTTTATTGCCAATGATGTGACGAAGATCGGCCCATTAAAGGCACATTAGTGGCACTTTAATGGCAAAAATTTTGTATCTTTGAAGAAAAATTATAATTTGCAATATTGGGGCGTAGCTTGGCACAATATTGGCAAAGTTGATAAATCTTTAATGTCAAAATTAAATTACCAGTGATGTGACGAAGATCGGCCCATTAATGGCACGTTAGTGGCACTTTAATGGCAAAAATTTTGTATATTTGATGGCAAATTATAATTGTCAGAATTGGGGCGTAGCTTGACCCAGAAACGGCACATTAATGTCTAACATTTTGTATCTATGATGGCAAATTATAATTGCCAATATAGGGACGTAGCTCGACCCAATAATGGTACAATATCGGCCAGTGTAGTGTTACTTATCAAAACACTTTTGATTCCTCGATTTCACGTCAGAGTAACAGAGTGGTCAGAGTGTTAGGCTGTAGTGCATCAGGTTCAGGTATCGATCCCCGCGAGCGGTAAGAATTTTTCAAATATTTGTTAGTTTGCGTTTAACTTAGAAAAATAAGTCGTATAAATATTATCAATTAATTAGTTAATTAAATAAAAAAAAAATTTTTTTTGTCAACACTGGGGGAGTAATGGCAGCCAATATTGGGCCATTAATGTCTGCTGAGATTTGGCAGCCAATAATGGGCCATTAATGTCTGCCGAGATCCGGCTGCCGACGTCCAACCGTGGTTAACACCACAAGAGTCGGCGCAAAGTCGGACCAATATTGTCTGCCAAGTCTCGATGCCAGCTTTGACATTACTGGGCCAATGTTGGGCCGCGTTGGTTTTCGCACTTGGGTTTGTACTAATTAAAATTTTCACTTAAAAAGAAAAATTTTGTACTTAAATTAATTAAATTTGTTAACTATTCATAATGAATAAATCTATTTTTACTTATAACGCGTTAAACTGTTAAAAGCAAAACATCTTATTGTTTTACTATAGTAATGCAATATGCGCAAGCGTCTACTTATAATTTAAACAAACATTTATTTGAATCAAATATATTTTTTATATGCTACAAATATACTATTTCCTAAATTACAAATATATTTCTTTATTTTAGATTAATAAGTGCATTTATTTGAAATAAATATTAGTTTATTTATTTTGAATGAAATATTTATTTGCAACAAATAACTTTTTTAAATATACACTTTTAGTTAAAATAAATAATTTTTTTCTCTGGGTGCAGATCTACTAATAACAATCCAAATTTAAATTAAATTTTCAGGAATGTTTCGTCACTCAAAGTTGACTGAAAATTTAAATTAAATTTTCGTTAAATTTTCGTCATGAAAATTCTCCAAATATTTGAATTAAACTTTTTTAAATGTTCATCGTAAAAATTGACTGATAATTTTTAGATAGGTTATGGATGAAAGTTTACTCAAAAAATAATAAAACCAATATTTGTTAAATATTTAAAAAATAATATTATAGTAAAATAAAAAAATTAAGTTTGCTTATTTTATTATTTTAATTATGTTTGGGATGTTAGAAATTTTGGAAAAAGTTTTTTTTTAATTTGAAAAACAATTAGGAGGGAGTGGGGATTGAACGCGGATTTGACGGGCGGAAACGAAAACCTAACAACAAATCTAACCAACTAAGCTAATCGACCAACTACTAAAAGAAAAAAAAATCTTTCTCTTAACTAGTAAGTGATTTTATTGGTTGACAAAAGAATGTCGGACTAATTAAAAATTTTTTTTTCCTATCTGGTATAATTGAAACATTTTTATTATTATTATTGCGAATAATATTTTTAAATAAAAATTAATAGTAGGGGAGACCGGGGCTAAACCGGACGGATTTGGTCTTTGACCAGAAAACTCATACAACAACATACTTTTTGCTAAAGTGTAATATACCGTTTTGAAGCTTGTACTTTCACCTACAAATCGCACTTGTTCGATTTAAAAAAAGGACAATAGCTTTAGAGATATATTGCTTCGAAGGTGACTACCTCAAAAACGAAAATCCGAAAATTGGTGGGGCTAAACCGGACACCCCATGGGGCTAAATCGGACACGGCCAATTAATTAAAGAATGAGAGGCAAATTTTCTTTTTTTGTTTGGTAAAAAAGTCAAATCAATTCTTCTTTTACTTATTTGTAGATAGTTCTGTACAAAGAATATAGTATAATATGTAAAATCGGTAATAATTATAATATAAAATGAATTACAGTTTTCAGGCTTGTCTGTTTGTAGCAACTCGCTTGCGAATTCGAGTTTTAAATTAAATTCTTTATTTATTTATAAACTGGTTCTAAGCAAAGAATATAATATAAAATAGTTAATTAATATAAAATAAATTAAAGAATTCAAAGATTTGGTTGTTTTTAATCTGGATGTCCGATTCAGCCCCACGCCGTCATCTAATAATTAACCTGCAATATATTTTTTCTTCTTAATGTTTTCCATTAAACTTTTTTTCTACTAAACTCAGTACACCTTGAGCTAAAAGAAAAATGGCCGTATGATATTTGCACTTTAATTTTAACGATAAAAACCCAAAAAAATGAAGAAAAAAATTTTTTACTTTTACCTCAAGAAATGACATTTTCACATATTAACGGCAACTATTATTACAAGAAAATTGACACGTCCCTAAAACCTCATGCAGCATATGCATCACGAAATTGCGCGTTCATAGGTTATTTACACGATTTGAAATTCTTTACGGTTTCGGAAATATTTGACTTGTCCGGTTTAGCCCCGGTCTGCCTATTTAGTATTCAAATAAGACTGATTTAATAAACAAGTTAACTAATTAAATTAAATAAATCCATTTTTAACATTATTTATTTCAATGCTTTTAATTTCCAATTAAATTTGCCTTTAATTTATAATTTTGTTACTCAATTATTAAATGTAATATTATATATTTCCTAAGAAAAAATTTTAATTTTACGAAATAAATTCGATAAAATTCTATGAATTTTTCATGTTTTCCAGTGCTGAAAAATATAAAATATTTTTCCATACTCCATGAGTATTATGGTTTTTATGAAAAATAAGTAATATGTTCTGAACAATTTACTAAATAATGCAACTTTTATTATTGTAATAAATAACTTTTCATTTCTTCGTTGAAAATATTGATTGTTCAAAAATTGTACTAATTTGTTAATTGTATATCAAATTTTATTTTATTGCAACAATAAGAAAATTAGAAATCTATTTTAATTAAAATATATAAAATATTAATATAATTTTGATAGAAAATTTTTTTCCAAGAACTTTATACTTTTTTCCTGATTTATCCATTACTTTTCTAGGTATTCTAGGTGTCCATAAATCTTAGCCACCCTGTCACATCGTTTTAATACAATTTTCTGTGCTGTTGAAAAAAAGGAAATAATTTTCACGGTTTCTGTTTCTAAATGAAAAATTGTAATTGGTAAATCAAAGTTATTAATTTGTTTTCCCTTTTTATAAAAAAATGTAATATAATTGATTTATTTAATGACATTGATAAAAATTGTGTTTAGCAAATTAATGTTATTGCAATTTTTTTTCCTTTTTTTCAAAAACAAATATACGAAATTGCTTATTTTAATAACAGTGAAAAACTGAATTCTCTGCTTTTTTAAAACTAAAAGAATAATTTCTGCCACTTCTATTACATAAAACAATGTGTCAACAAAATTCCTATTTTTAAAAATAAAAGGTGAAAAAATAGTTTTTAATTGAATAGTGAATTTCTCAAAGGGCTCAACTCGGATTTTTTCGAATTTCACTTTTTTGTATTTTTTGCATTATTAAATATTGATTGACGTTTTTTTAAAGGAAAATTTCATCTGAGGTACTTTTAGAGTAGAAACATTTATTTTAGTGTGTTTTCCTTTGACTTTTAACCTTAGATTGTTTGTTTTCTAATCCAATGCTGAATTGTTTTTGAGCTCAAAAAAGTGTATTACATTTTGAAATTAAATAAAAAAGTAAATAAATTAATTCTCGATAGTAAAACATTTAATTAATATATTTTTATGATTAAAACGATTAAATTTGTTTCATGAATTTCGAAAAGGGCTCAACTATAATATCAATTTTCTCCAACTCACAGTTATTAAGTACACCTCTTTTTATCATTTTCTGATAAAAAATAGCATTTAGTTACTACGAAAAAATAAACAGTTTTTTGTTTCTCCTGTGAAATTTCAAAAAACCGACTTGAGCCCTTTTCGAAATTCACTATTCAATTAAAGATGTCTTGAAAAATTCCCCCCCCCCCTATTTTATTTATCTATCTCAAAAGTCTTTTTTACAAAATTCATCCGACAAACGATTTTCTTAATATTATTTTTTTGTCAGAGATATACTTACTTTATAATAATTCTTTAATTTATTAAATTTTTTCGTAAAATTAAAATTTTTTCTTAGGAAATAAATAATATTACATTTAATAATTGAGTAACAAAATTATAAATTAAAGGCAAATTTAATTGGAAATTAAAAGCATTGAAATAAATAATGTAAAAATTCAATTCAAATATTTGGAGAATTTTCATGACGAAAATTTAATTTAAATTTTCAGTCAACTTTGAGTGACGAAACTTTCCTGAAAATTTAATTTAAATTTCCAGGAAAGTTTCACGCTAAACATTTATTGAAGTGGGACATATAAATTTTTACACAATTTTCTCTAAACTTTTCCAGTAAATACTTCCAAGTTTGCAAGTAAATATTTACTAAATATTTAGGAAAGTTTCGTTGCAGTGTGGGATATGATTCAATTTTTATTCAGACTAAATAAGTGCTATGTTCAAATTAAATTATTCAATGAATAGTAGGGTTACCAGAAACACTCTTTTAAACGGACATGTACAGTTTTTAAGCTATACTTTTAATTCTTTTTAAGGCCTGCGGGTTTTTGCGGGCGGCTTTTTGAGATTGCCTGCTTTTGTACGGTTTTTTTAATCTTTAAATTAACTATAGTTTAATTATGTTTAATTTTAAAAACCTGGACTGTTTTGAGTTATATAATTTTGCACTTCAAAATGAAAATTTACTGAGAGAAATTGGTGGGTCACTATGCTATGTAACATATGCAATTAAAACATGTGTCTTAAAAGAGGAGCAAATGTGAACTAAATAAAGGCATTTTTCGTTTGTTAGTCTCTTTCCAATATTTTTTAAAGTATACCATTTCTGACTTCGATTTTAAATACAAATTATTATAGATGTTTATTTTTATTTTTTAACATGTTGTAATGTTAGTAATATTACGTGCTACTGGGGATTATTTTTAAAAAATGTTAATTTAAGAATATAATGTTTGTATTAGAATAAAGGACAAAAATTTAAACGTCCTACTTTTGTACTCTTTATTTATAATCGTTTGTCCTCTTTTTTGTTAATAATGTCCTCTTCTCTATGGATATCATCTGGTAACCCTAATGAATAGCGAGTCAGTGGTGCATCAACGACTCTTAAGCTTAAATCTTTAAATAAAGAGTTCAGTAAATCTTTGGTTATTTCTAATTGTTTTTTCAGTTATTTGGAAGCCTGCTGTTTCAAAACAAGTTACAGCACGCGATGAAAATCTCAAAAGCGTATTATATCGATCGTACTGCAGAACACGTCTCTGGAAAACAGCAGGATTTATTTGGCAATTAGACAATTAAAGATGATCAACCATGAGAGGGTTGAGGGTTATAGACTTGTGTACTAAGCGCACATTTGTGGCTTTAAGAACAGCATGCAAATTATACGGTTCAATGCAGAGTATTTGCCCTCCAGCTCGTCTGCAATGTTGACCTTTTGGCCTGCATCAGCGGGCTACTAGCAAACCACAGTCTATAATTCTGCCTGCGAATTAACAATGTTTACTCTTAACCCTTTGCTATACTCGGTCTGTACCCAGATCTCTTACCCCCCGTGAAATTCTCCAGCTGAGCTTTACATATTCACTTTTCTTGATGTAGTACGATATTATTACTGCATCTTTCACAGCGATCTACGAAACAAAGAACCACACTTTGGATTAAAATCTCTTACATTTTCTTTGAATATTTAATATGTGTTTACCAGAACTTACTTCTAAATTAATAATGTTTAGTTAAAGACGTTACACTTTTTATAAATAATGATTTTAAATCAGGGACCGTTTCTAAAACGAAACTAAATAAAAAATTACTTTTGTTTCAGTGTTTGAGTCGATACGAAACTCAATTAACAAAGTGACTTTAGTTTCAAGTCGACACGAAACTAAAATTAACAAGCTGAGTTTAGTTTCGTGTCGGCCCGAAACTAAATTAACAAATTAGATTTAGTTTCGTGTCAACTAAAAACAAAATATTGAAAAACATAATTATTTAGTGTCAATCACAGAAAAATCGTTTCCTCTGACTCACGTTACTAGAGCAACGTAAATAATTAATGTATGTTACGTAACCAGACTAAATTACGTAACTACAGTAACTAACGTAAATGGTCAAACTTACGACAGAATTCTTTTAAGAATTCCAACCAAACATCCGATTTCTGATGGAATTCCGATCCTATCGGAGTTTCCAGAATCCAGATAGGAATTATGACAGAATTCTTCTAGGAATTCCAATCAAAGTTCCGATCGAATTTTTTTAGGAATTCCAATCAAAATTCCGATCGAATTCTTTAAGGAATTTCAAACGAAATTCCGATCGGAATTCCATTTGAAATTCCGATCCCATTGGGATATTCAGAATCCAGATTGGAATTCTGACAGAATTCTTATAGGAATTCCAATTAAAATTCAAATCGGAATTATTTTAGAAATTCCAATCAAAATTCCGATTACAGGCGGAATTCCGATTCCATCGGAATTTTCAGAATACAGATCGGAATTCTTACAGAATTCTTATAGGAATTCCAATAGAAATTCCGATTTCTGACGAAATTTTGATCCCATTACAATTTTCAGAATCCAGATCGGAATTCTGACAGAATTCTTATAGGAATTCTAATCAAAATTCAAATCAGAATTCCGACAGAATTCTTTTAGGAATTCCAATAAAAATTTCGATTTCTGATGAATCCCGATCACATTGCAATTTTCAGAATCCAGATCGGAATTCTGACAGAATTTTTATAGGAATTCCAATCAAAATTCCGATCGATTTTAGTTAATACGAAATATTTCATATATTATTTTAGTTTCGTATTGACACGAATCTAAATTAAGAATTTGAATTTAGTTTCGTGTTAACACGAAACTAAATTCACTTTGTTATAGTTTAGTTTTGTGTCGACACGAAACTAAATTCAATTTGTTAATTTAGTTTCATGTCGACTCAGAAACTGAAACGAAACTAAACTTTGGAGACGGTCCCTGTTTTAAATTGTTTTAAATACACAATATATTTTAGGAAAATCACACTGTTAAAAACTAAAAGTAATAACATAGGTCAAAACTTCAAAAGAAAAGCGATATGCAAGTTGTCATTCGATTCCTTTGAATAAAATATAGCTAAATATACGTAGTATAAATTTAAAAAAATTTTTAAATTGAACTGTCGGATCGTAGAAGGGCATACAGTAAGAAAAGCTATCGGTCAGTCATAGGAAAGTATAGGAATCGCATAAGTCTGTCTGAAAAGCTATACTGACGTATAGCTTTTCCTACTGTATATAGCTCATTTGAATTATGGCTATATGCCCTTCTACGATCCGGTGGTACAATTCTTACCAAAAAAATTAAATTTTTTAAAAATTACTTTTAAGTAGATTTCGACAGTTTTTTAATTATTCAGATTCCTTGTGATTTCACCTTTATTTTCAATAAAAAAATTCTTTGGAGACTCAAATAGTTTTCGAAATATTAAGATTTTAGTGGGAGCAAGCACCGTGATCACAGTGTGTCAAAAACACAACTTTGGACAAAACAACTCTGCGGACACAATTTTCAACGAATTTTAATGAAATTTTTCTATTTTTAAAGTTTATTAGATCGCGCATCGACTCCTTGAGGTCGATTTTTAATAAGTAATATCTAAAATTTTATTTATTACTAAAATTTTTTTTTAACATTTCCAAACAAGGGCTAATTTTTGTAAAATTTGCTATACTTATTAACGAAACAAACGTAATTAATTAAGAAACTTCTCCTAAACATTTAAAAGTATGTTTTGAAGTCTTTGTTTTTTTGTTATATCTTTTTCAAAATTACTTGTAAAAAATTTTTGTATATCAGGTTTTAAGCTTTAAACATTTGTTCTTAAAGAACAATTGACAATTTTTGTTTAATAGTTACGGTATTGATAAAAATTAAAATAAATTTTAATATCTAACAATGAGAAAATAATTTTTAAAATAAAAAATTAAATTATAATTAATTTCATGAATTAATTAAGTATTTAAATATAACAAAAAATTTAATTTTTATGATCACTGAATATCTAATTTCATATACTTTTTTTCTTCTACCAATTAGGCATTTAATTTATATTAGAAGAATAGATAAACTTAATTTATTTAAAATTAAGACATAAAAAATGTAAAATACAATGAACGCTTAAGGATATGTCTAAGTTGTGAATTGTAAACAAACCAAAATGTAAACAAACGAAGCACTAAAATCACATTTTGGAAACAGACTTGTCTCCCACAAAAATTAACATTTTTACATTTTCTTAACCCCTTGACTGTCGCGGACGCATATATGCGCGGATTTAAAACTGGCCAAAAGTGCTCTTGACGCATATATGCGCAACTTAAAAAAGGTGGTTTAAAACTACTTAAAAATCGCTGAAACTGGTTACTCGGGGGTTTTTGGGGTAGCTGAACACGAATCCGGCGTTAGTTTTTCAAAATTCAAAATGGCGGATCCAATATGGCCGACATTATTTTGAAAAATTGATCCAATTTGCCTGAAAATCTTTACTCGGGGTGTTTTCGGGGTTACTGA
This sequence comes from Leptopilina myrica (nomen nudum), assembly GCA_032872475.1. Lineage (NCBI taxonomy): Eukaryota > Metazoa > Arthropoda > Insecta > Hymenoptera > Figitidae > Leptopilina > Leptopilina myrica (nomen nudum). The sequence goes on from CM065466.1 coordinate 22,005,680, forward strand.
TTACGAATTCGAGGTCGGTTTTTCAAAATTCAAAATGGTGGATCCAATATGGCGGACAATTTTTTAAAACTGATTGGATTCGCTTGAAAATGGTTACGCGGGGGTTTTGGGGGTCGTTGAACACGAATCTGGCGTTAGTTTTTCAAAATTCAAAATGGCGGATCTAATATGGCAAACATTATTTTGAAAAATTGATCCAATTTGCCTGAAAATCTTTACTCGGGGTGTTTTCGGGGTTACTGATTACGAATCCGAGGTTCGTTTTTCAAAATTCAAAATGGCGACTTCAATGTGATAGAATCATGGAGCAAAATTGTATGGATTTGCTTGGAACTCACTGCTCATCAGTTTTTAGCCTTTCTGATAAAAAATCTCAATTTACATTATCAAAATTGAAAATGAAGCTGATACCTAATAAATTAAGTATCGATTTTAATCAAATTTAAATTATATTATTTCTAGTCAATCCGCCTATTTTTAGTAATTTTGAACCGCCATTTTGAATTTTGAAAAACGGGCTGCGGATTTGTAATCAGCGACCCCGAAAACCCCCGAGTAACCATTTTCAAGCGAATCCGATTAGTTTTGAAAAATTGTCCTCCATATTTAATCCGCCATTTTGAATTTTGAAAAACCGACCTTGGATTCGTAATCAGCGATCCATAAAACCTTAAGATACCAAGTTTTATAAAAATAAAAAAATAAAAATTTACAACACATTTTTGGCCAAAACAGTGGAAATCTCGTCGACAGCCAAAGGGTTAACAGAAATGGTAAATTAGAGTGTCAAAATTTCCAATGAAATCATTTTTGATTACGAGCAATAAAAAGCAATTAGTAAAATTACAAATTAAAATGACCTGTAAATAACATTTTTGACACGTCGCGAAAAATATACTGTTTGAGTATATCAACCGTACTGACGATGAAGAAGTCTCATATCAGTGATTGGACCTTCAACATGTGGAAGGGGAAATTTTTCTCTTTCCTTTATGAAATTACAAGGTGAAAGAGTAAAAACTTCTTCATCGTCCATGCGATTGATGTAGTCAAGCACTTAAACTTTTTGCAACGTGAACCCTGTTGCTCTCCGCGCATGCGCAAACCTCTTCAAGGACGCATTGACAACACTATGAGGAAAGACACGTTTTCTAACTCTGAAGCTCAGTTATTTTCACATGCTTTCTTTTATGCTTGGTGTAGTAACCATATTCAACACTTTTATTTACCATTTTAATAAAGAAAATACAAATTTATATTCATTTGTAAAAATAGGAACCGTGAAAAAAGTACACAATTCGGTCTTCTACTGCTGCTTTTTTCGCGGTTCCTATTTTTACAAATGAATATAAAATTACAATTTCTTTATGAAAATGATAAATTGAAGTATTAAATTTGGTTACTACACCCAGCATAGCTGAAAGCATGTGAAAATAACTGTGTTTCAGAGTAAAACAAAATGTGCATTTTCGCATGGTGTTGTCAATGCGTCCTTGGCACAGTCTGCGCGTTTATACTCAAACAGTTTAATTTTCGCGACACGTCAGAAATTCAATGTTACAGGTGATTTTAATTTGTTATTTTACGTATTGCTTATACTCACAAATAATTTTATTGGAAACTTTGACACTCTAATTCATGATTTCCGAAAAGAATGTGTTAAAATGTTAATTTTTGTGAGAGAAAATGATGTTTAAAAAAATGTGATTTTAGTGCTTGGTTTATCTACATTTTGCTTTGTTTACATTTTGCAACAAAATTTAATGCAAAAGAAAAAATCATTTTTAATTGCCTTATCGTAAATGCCTTTGAATTCTTCCTCAAGGAAATTGTTGGTTGTGATTTAAGCATTCTTTTAAAACCAGAATCAAAATTCTATCACCTCTTATATTTGTTTTAATCACAATCAAATATAGCCAAAAACATGCTTTTTTCACTTTTTAACACTAATTTTCTCAATAACTAGACGTGTTGGAGCATTTTTCTTTTCAGATTCGTAATCAGAGTGAAAAAATCTATCGAAAGTGACTAAAATTATTGAAGGGCAAAATTAGTGTCGAACAGTGTAATTAATTGAATCTAATAAATGAATTTTTTTAATACAAATAATGAGTTATTCGAAACAATTCATTAATTTATTTCACTTAACTAGTAGGATCTTTGATATAAATAAGCATAGTTCTTTTTTAATTTAGTTGACACAATTAATTAATTATTCAATGCAAATACATTATTTAATAGAAACAATTAAAAAAATAGTTAGGTCAAATAATTAACTTATTAAAACGATAATAAATGAGTTACTTGAAATTATAAATTTACATGTTAGTTATAAATACAAATTATTTGTCTTAATTAATTTTAGGTAATTTTATTTTAACATTATTAAATCTATTATATAAATCAGGCACGTCCAACCTAGCGAAAATGTGTAAATCGGGTTCCATTAATTTTTACCCCCGCAACAAGAATACACCGCACAACACAGATACTACTTTTCTTCTTTATTTTATCTACAACTGTCCCATTATGAGAAGTGCTAGAGTTGAAAAATTATCCGAACAAAGAGAGCTGGAAAATAGGTTGGACGTGCCTGATATAAATAATAAATATGTGTTAAATATATTAAATAATGATTTTAGTAAGATTCATATTAATTTTAAATAATTTTATAAAAATAATAAGAAAGAATAATATAAAAATCTTGAAATTTTTACACTTACACGAGACAAGAAAAGTCTCGGCCTCATTACGATTTTTAGTGTCGAGACCGAGACGAGACGACGGAAAAAAATTCGAGAGGAGACCGTGACTTAGGGAACGTTTATAAACTACGTAGTTTATGAACGTTCCCTTCTATTAGTCTCGTCTCGGATTTTCGACGAGAGTCTCGTACATACTAAAAATTAATTTAATATAGAATTTTATGAATTTTACTAAATCAGAAAGTTATTACATAATGACTCCGCTTTTATATCTATTTAATCAAAATTTTAAACAAAGATGAGGTTATTTACTATATTTTAACTAATCTAAAAAGAAAAAATTTTGTTAACATGATTTTGAGCTTCCTGAAGTTGGCATCGATTTTCAGCATCGAAAACTATTTTTTTTATTATTAGTGATAATTAGTGATAATGAAAATAAAATTTTGAAAAATTTCGCTTTTTCCATTCACTTTTGGGACGTTCCACGTCAACAGAAACTGAACTATTGCCAAAAATTGGCACAATGAAAAAAAACGTTCAAGGGCTTAGAAAATTCGTACACTCGTGTACTTTCAATAACAGGTAGGCGATTTTAAAAATCCAATATGGCGGCTTAATTACAAGCGAAGAAAGTATAAAGAAAAAAATTAAACGAAACTTTTTTAAACGTTTCAGGGGTCGCTTAATACAAATCTGAAGTCAGGTTTTGATTAGAGTTAAAAGATTAAAAATAGTGGAAGTTGCTGAGTACAAATATGACCTTAGTTTTCTAAAATTCAAAATGTCGGATCCAATATGGGGAACAATTTATCGAAAATTTATTGAATTTGTTCGAAATTTGTCCTTTGGGGGTTTTCTGGGTTGCTGAATACGAATCTGACATTAAATCATCGTAATTCAAAATAACGGATTCAATAGGGCTGTCGATTTTATTAAAACTTTATCATATTTTTTTGAAAATTTTCCTTCAGGGTTTGTGTACATTGCTGAGTACTGGTTCATGAATTTTCTGCTAAAATACTAAAATAATATGTAGTCGAATTCAAAAAGTTAGAAATATTAACTCCAAAACGATTAAGAAGTTTAATAAAAATTTAGCCAACTGGATTAGAAATTGTCTTTCAAAATTTTTACGATTGCTTTTAACAAATATTTATTTTAAATAATAGGAAATTCATTCAATTAATTTCTTTTACGAAATCTAATTAAAATTTTACTATAATTTATTATATTTTAAAAAAATCTTTAAATTTCGAGAAATGTTTAAAAACAATTTAAAGATTGCCAAGAATTTTATTACAATTTTTAAAAATAATTTAATTTTTGTGGACAAATTTTGTTATTAATAACACAGAAAAAAGGGTGGTAATATTACAAATGATAATGGGTAAAAATGACTTGTGTAAAGGGTAAAAATTACGATGGGTAATATTACAGAGGGTAAAACACTTACTTGAATGTGTCAGTAAAACAACTTTGCTGTTTCTTTACTAATTATATTAATAAGGTTAAATATTGAATTATTCTTATTAGAACCAGTTCAAATTAATAATAATTAAATAATTTTACTACTAAAATTAATTAACCAGTTTATTTTCAATTAAACTTGTTGATTGAGTCAGTTTGAAACTCACCATTTTATGGTTATGACTTTGTAAACAAAGCAGAGTTGGGAAATAATATAACAAAAAGTCACGAAAAGCAGAAAATTTTTAAAATAAATTATTATTTTAGTTAATGAGTTTTTTCCTTTATTTAAAAAATGTATAATTTTAATAAATAATACATAATTATGGTAAACAAATTTTACTTTTCTTAATCATAATTTATAATTATGATGAAGCAAATACTTATTACGTTTTTTTATTTTTTTTATTAAAAAGAGATTTTTTTCACATAACTGTTATTATTACTTATAATTTATTGCTCTAATAAAATTCAAAGTTTTTTATAAATAAAGAAATAAATATAAATGAACATTATTTGTTGATTGCAATTTTTATTTATAAAGAAATTGAATATTTTTAAAAAATGGAAACAATTTTACTCAAAAAATGCCTTGTTACATATATATGTACTTGCGTCTTATGAATTTCTTTAATTGCAAAATTATTTGAAAATATAAATAACTTTCTTTTTAATTACATAATTAATTTTTATTTTTTTCCACAGGAATTAAAAGGTTTAAAAATGTCAAATATAAAAAATTATTTTTATTATTTCAATAAATATTTCCAATAATTTTTTAAAAAGTTCTTTAAGAATTTTCACATACATTTGTTTTAAAATTTATTAACATAGATAAGAGAGTTTTTCTAAAAAATTATCGAAAACTTCCTATGAATTACGAAAAGTTTTTAAAAATACTCTAAAACGTTTAGGAAAATTTCTTCATGAAAATACAGGAAAAACAAACAGGAATACAGGAAAAATACAATTTGAAAAAATTTCCACGTAAATGCACGTAACTTCAAATTATTTAAAAAAATTAAATTAAACTTTTTCAAAACAATAATTCTTCAAAATTTCCATTTAAAAGTAAGAATACATAGAAAATTCAAATTTTTCAACAATATTTTAATCTGAAATCTTTTCAAAATTATTTAACTATAAAAGTAATTAATTTATTAAATAATAGAATGTTTTTTTAAATTTAATCCTTATAAAGAGAAATATAAGCAGAATATTTCTATTTCAGTCATAATTAATTGTAAAAATTATGATTTTTTTAACCAATTTCTAATATTTTTTCAAGCAAAGAAAAGATTGTTAAATATTTTATTTTTAATCATAAGCTTGTTAAAGAATTCTAATTTTTTAAAGAAAAGATTGAAAAAATATAATATTTATGTTCCAGTCGCATTTTTTGTAAAAATTATAATTTAAAAAAAAATAAATTTGCTCATAGGAAATTTTCGAATTATACATTTCTGAAAATATTTCATTTATATTCAAAGGAAAGAAAACGGTGTAATAAATATTTGTTTCTAAAAACTATTTTGTTTTAAACTATAATAAAATTATTTCTGTAATAATATAATATCAAATTATTTCTTTGAAAAATTTTTTTAATTAGGAAGACAATTTTGGTTAATGCGTAATTATTAATCACATTTCTTTAAAACAATTCTTGTTTTCAATTTAGAATTTTTTTTTGAAAATTACAGCATTAAAATATTTTAAATAAATTTTATAAATTAAAGATGTTTCAGTTTTTTGGTTTTAAATAAATTAGTTGACATTAGTTACTTCAACACTTGAACAAGCAAACAAAACATAATGAGATAAATATTTGCTTTTTCATTATAATTATTTATAAATTATGATTTTGAAAGACAAAATTTATTTATTATAATTATGTATTATGATTTACAATTATACATTTTTTATAGAAAAGAAAAAATTTGCTTAATAACATAAAAATTTATATTAAAAATGTACTGCTTTGCGTGACATTTTATTATATTGTATTATAACTCTTGTTTGTTTACAAAGTCATAACCATAAAATGGATAATTTAAAAGTGATTAATTCAACAAGTCAAATTGGAAAATATAATTGTTTATTAATTTAGGTAAAAAAATTATCAAGTTATGATTGATTCAAACAAGTTCTAATCAAAATAATTTAATATTTAACCTTCCTGATATAATTAGAAGAAAAAAAAACTTTTAATTTGTTTTAGTGACATATTCAGGTAAGTGTTTTACCCTCTCCCCCACAGCACCGAAACTTTCCTAAAGATTTCCTAAAGATTTATTTAAAATGTTCGATATATTTAATTGCAATATTTATTGAAGGTTGTGTAAAGATTTACATGTCTCGATTAAATAAATGTCTAGCACGAACCTTTCCTGAACATTTCTTGAAAATTTTCGCCTAATTATAATTATAATTATAATTATGCGAAGATGTAATTGAAATGTTCAGGAAAGGTTCGCGCTAAATATTTATTTAATCGGGACATTTAAATCTTTACACAACTTTCAATAAATATTGCAATTAAATATATCGAACATTTCAAATAAATCTTTAGGAAAGTTTCGGTGTTGTGGGGGCTGTAATTTTATCCGTCGTAATTTTTACTCTTTACCAAAGTCATTTTTACCCATTACCCTTTGTAATATTACCACCCTTTTTTTCTGTGTAAAGGTTATTGAATTCTTGGTGCAAGACATTCGTTAAAGTTTTAAAAATAATTCAATTACTTCAAATAATTTTATTGCTTTTGAAAATAATGGAATTCTTAGGATGGATATTGTTGTTTATGAAAATAATTAAATTTTGAAAAGAGTTTCTCAATTTTCCTTAAAGTAATTAAATTTTTGTAAAGAATTTTGTTATTTATCAAGATAATTTAGTTAAAACTTTTAAAATATTTGAATAATATTAAAAGCTTAATTTTGTTCTTGTCAGAAATAGAAAAAAATGTTGAAGGTTTTATATTAGAATTCGTGGTAGTTTCATAATATTTATGAGGCAAATAAAAAGGACACCAAATATTATAAAAATTTAATTTTTTCCAGTACTTTTTTTAAAAATCCCTGACTTCCCTGATTTTCCCCTGATTTCCCTGACCTGTTAACAGTGATTATTTTTCTTAAAAAATTTACATAACTATTTGTTTACTATGATTTTTTCAACATAACAGCACATTGTCGGCAAAATTATTAAATTTAATGTTTTTCCGTTCTCTCCCTGGAACTAAAACGAAGAGTGCTATTGTCCAATTTATTAAAATTTATAAATTAACAAAGATAAAAGAAATTACAAAATAGTCTGAAATTTTTTAAAATAAATTATAAATTTTTATAGACCCAATAGCACCCCGTGTGGAAAATTTTTATGGAAGTCTGGTGTCTACAAAGAGACTAGACAGTTAGAGTGTAGCCCGTCTAATCTAGCCTGTCTTGCCATCGGCTAAGGAGCAACTTAATAGACCTCGTTGAGTCCGTCTATCTAAACGGTCTTTTCAAACTCAGAGCAGTGACTTGCAAGACGCAATAAGTTATGACAGTTTACAGTTGGCGTGCGTAACATTCAGTTGCTTTTACACACACGCATAGAAAGGGTTTGCTGTGGCAACGAACATTTTGCTGCCACAGAAAACCTTGTTCGTTGAAATAGGGACAGCGAAAAAGTTCGCTGTGAGATAAATTTTTACTAATGTTTGCTGTCTCAGCTACCATGTTCGCTGCCACTGCAAACATCTGTTTACTGCTGGAGCTAATTTATATTTTTCCGTGCATGGTCGAATTTTAACTAAGTTTTATAAATTATATTATATAAAATAAATTAAAGTTAGAATATATAATTATTTTTCAAACTTCCCAATCCAATTATGTTGTAAATTTCCTTGTTTTTAAATAGTGGAGGTAAGTATCGTATTGTAATTACAAAACATAACCTAAAAAACAAATAATTGACAAAATAAAAAAGTAAAATTATCCGTGTGGAAAAATATTGTGGCAGTCTAGAGTCCAATGATTTCCCGATTAGCAATCAGTGACGTAACAGATAGGCTTATTAGAAGAAACCTAAGTCAAATATGTCCGTCTAGTACGGTGTTATTAAGACCGTCTAGATTTGGTCTAGGATGTTATATGCGCATGCGTCAATATGTGCCCAGCTGTTAAGGGCATGTCCAAGTTGCAAAATGTAAATAAAGCAAAATGTAAACAAACAAAGCACTAAAATCACATTTTTTATACATTTTTTTCTCTCACAAAAATTAGCATTAGAAAATTTTTTTTCGAAAAATGATAAATTAGAGCGTCAAAGTTTCCAAAAAAATCATTTTTGAGTGTGTTCATTAAATATCAATTAGTAAAACAACTAATTCAAATGACCTGTAAAATAGCATTTTTGACGCGTTGCGAAAAATAAACTGTTTGAGTATATCAACAGCACTGACGATGAAGAAGTCACATATCAGCGATTGGACCTTCAACATGTGGAAAGGGAAATTTTTCCCTTTCCTCCATGAAATTACAAGGAGAAAGGGTAAAAACTTCTTCATCGTTCGTGCGGTTGATATAGTCAAACACTTAAACTTTTCGCGACGTGAACTCTGTTGCTCTACGCGCACGCGCAGACCGTGCCAAGAAAGCATTGACAACATTATGCAGAAAGACACATTTTGTTTTAGACTGAAACTCTCTTATTTTCACATACTTTCAGGTATACTAGGTATAGATACCAAATTCAACACTTCAGTTTACCATTTTCATAAAAAAACTGTAAATTTCTATTCATTTAAGAAAATGTGATGGTCCAAAAAATCCTCAATATTCGGTCTTCTACTGCTGCTTTTTTTCGACCATCACATTTTCGTAAATGAATAGAAATTTACAGTTTTTTTATGAAAATGGTAAATTGAAGTGTTGAATTTGGTATCTATACCTAGTATACCTGAAAGCATGTGAAAATAAGTGAGTTTCAGTCTAAAACAAAATGTGTCTTTCTGCATAGTGTTGTCAATGCTTTCTTGGCACGGTCTGCGCGTGCGCGTAGAGCAACAGAGTTTACGTCGCGAAAAGTTTAAGTGTTTGACTATATCAACCGCACGAACGATGAAGAAGTTTTTACCCTTTCTCCTTGTAATTTCATGGAGGAAAGGGAAAAATTTCCCTTTCCACATGTTGAAGGTCCAATCGCTGATATGTGACTTCTTCATCGTCAGTGCGGTTGATATACTCAAACTGTTTATTTTTCGCGACGCGTCAAAAATGCTATTTTACAGGTCATTTGAATTAGTTGTTTTACTAATTGATATTTAATGAACACACTCAAAAATGAATTTTTTGGAAACTTTGACACTCTAATTTATCATTTTTGTAAAAAAAAGTTTTCTAATGCTAATTTTTGTGAGAGAAAAATATGTATAAAAAATGTAAATTTAGTGATTTGTTTGTTTACATTTTGCTTTGTTTACATTTCACAACTTGGACATACCCTTAAGCGCTTGGTCAGCGCCCTAAAATTTTTCCACACGAGACGTAACATTACTGGAATATTGCAGAAATGTTACATGTAATGTTAGTAATATTCCATTAATATTAAAATGTCCACCACAAGGTAGTATTACAGGTAACCCCTTACGTGGGTTCTTATACAAAAACCTGTATAAAATCCCAGATCACACATATGAATCCACATGGGATCCCATTTTAAAGCACATGTATATTTGGGACACGATTTGGAGTAGGAATTCATGTGAGAATTTGAGTTTGTGTATCTACATAAAAATCTACATGGATTCCTATGTGAGAATACATAAAGGATTTCATATGGGTTTTCATGTTGCTTATATAAGATTTCACATAGGAAAAAAAAATTCTATAATTTGAAACACTTCTTCTGAGATATAAACTCTCAGTTATATAGTGTTCAAAAATCATGTTAACTGGGGGAAAAGTCGTTCTCGCCACCTGGCGGTGAAAGTATATGAACTGTAGTATTCTGTATCATTAATAAAAAAACCACGTGAGATCTATTTTAAATTTCATGTGGAAAATTATATGGGAAATAATATACGATCTCAACTGGGATTTCATATAATTTTTATTTCTATGTAAAATCCTACGTAAAATACCATTGAATTTCCCATATTATTTCCCGCATATGAAGCCATATAGGATCTTATGTAAGATTTTACATAGAAATGAAAATTATATGAAATCCCAAGTGAGATCGTATATTATTTCCCATATAATTTTCCACATGGGATCTTACATAGGATCTCACGTGGTTTTTTTATTAATGATACAGAATACTACAGTTCATACACTTTCACCTATGTGAAATCTTATATGAGCAACATGAAAACCCATATGAAATCTTTTATGTATTCTCACATAGGAATCCATGTAGATTTTTATATAGATACACAAACTCAAATTCCCACATGAATTCCTACTCCAAATCGTGTCCCAAATATACATGTGCTTTAAAATGGGATCCCATTTGGATTCTTATGTGGGATCTGGGATTTTATACAGGTTTTTGTATAAGAACCCACGTAAGATCCCGTGAAGGATCCCATGTGGGTATTTTCAATAGGGAATTACATGGTACACTGAAAAAAAATTTATTTGAATCAAATAATTCAAATTATTTGGAAAATATTTAATTAATTCAAATACTTTTTAGTTGCATCAAAAAAATATGTATGTGGTTCAAATAACTTGAATTATTTAAATCACACTTATTTGAACCAAATAAATCGTATTTGATTCAATTAAATAATTAATTGAATTGACTAAATGAATTTGTTTAATACAAATAATGAAAATAGTGATATTTTTTGGTTTCATAAAAAAAAATTTTATGCTTAGCGATAATGTTCAATTATTAATTGAATTAGCAACAGTTTTGACTAATTTTTTATTAGTTCTCTACTATTTGCTGGTAGAAAATTACTAATTCATTAGTAAGACAGCTTGCTAATTTAAAATATTAAAAAATACTACTTACTATATGTACTATAAGTAGGGACCTGAATCAGGAATCAATTCGATTCTTGGGCTTTATCTAACTTAAAAGCAGAATTATAAAGTATGTAATCCTTAATTTGTAAATAAAAACATGTATTTCATACATGTTTATATTTATTTAATAATTCCTCTACACTGAAAGAAAACAGAAGGTACAAGCATAATTTAGGTTATATTACCCATATAGTATTGCTGGAATAGAAACAGCCCAACAGTTAGGGTATTTATTTTGTTATAGCAGTATAAATTAATTAAGTTATAGAGTAAATTATAAAAACATTTCATTTGAAAGTGAGATGTTCTTAATAAAAATAAAAAAGAAAGAATCGATTTCTGTGTAAAACGTAAAGAAAGAGAGAAAAGCATGTTCGATTGCTGTTGCATTTGATACAGGAACATGATCCGAGAATAATTGAGCTGGAAAGGCAAACAAATGAACGTTCTCACAAAACGGTTGTCCCCTCTGTCACATTCTCTACTTCATTGTCATTTGTCATTGCACGATGAACAAATGAGCATCTCAACATCCAGCAGACAAATGACTCGAGGATTATCCTCTCTTCTTATATATGAATGAATTGCTGATATTATTCCCGACTCAATTTCAACTCTTCAGCTTCATAAAATTGAACTCAATGAATTTTACTGGATGGGAATGATTTCAAATATAATATATAATACTTTTAATATACGCATAATATAATAATAATATATGTATTAAATGCAATATTGCTATAATGTTTCAGAAACATTGTTATGTCTAACTCAAGAAACATTACAATGAAAGGTTTCAGAAATATTGCAAAACAATTTTCAGGAAACTTATTTGGATATTGCTAGAAATTTTTGTATAACTTTCTGGAAATATATTTAAATTAAAATAAAATATTACACGGAGAAAAAAATGCTGTTGAATCAATGACATATGAGTTTGATTCATTGAATAGTGTCATAACGGACTGCCAAACGTATATGCTGTTGTTTTGAAAGCACCGATTCTAATGATTCGATAGTATCACTTTCATTGAAACAAAAGCATATTTCTCAAATTGATAGCATACTATGTTAATTTAAAGGTTTTATTTTTGAATCAACGATCAAAATTTTTTAATTTAACAGTATATGCTTTTGAGTCAATGACTATAGTTTTTAAATTTAAAAGCATCATTTTTATGATTCAAAAATTTGTACTTTTAATTTTTTTAGTTGTTGCTATCGATTGAATAACACCATACTGTTAAGTCAATTCTTTTATGTGGTTAAAGATATACCAACGATAAATTGAAAAAATGAAATTTTTGTTCACATATTTTTTATATACTATAATTAATTCTCACACCTTTAACACAACACTTCTTATATACATCTTTTTTTCAATTTTACACACTAACATACATATCTTTATTACTTTTTTCATTTTTTCCAACGACAAACACACATACATACACATTCAAACACACTTTATATTTTTTTGAGTCTGAAAAATACGCTGTTCCCAATAGGTCACCCATCCATGTAGTAACCGCGACCAAACGTGCTTAACTTTCGTGATGGACGAGAACTGCCGCGCTGCAATGTAATACATTCGCTTCTTACATTGAGCAGTTACTTTGTAGTTAAATACCGTGCGCGAGATTTTTCTCGTGAATAAGGGAATTTATATAGGGAATTTATATTTAACTAGTCCTTAATTCTTTAAAACAATTTAAATAATAGTTTTTTATATAAGAATCTCAAAAACGACAGGTTTAATAAACATATAAATAAGTGTGGATAAGTATTTCAATAAATTTAGCACCTGTCAATGTATCAAATACATAGTGTCCTTATTTTTATAGCATATGCTATAGGCAGTCCGCTATAGCACCACTCATTGAAACGAAAGCATATGCTTTCATTTTCAAAAGCGCGCTTCTTTGGAGCAAACAACTTTTCATTTGATTCAAATTTACACGCATTTTCTTCAAATTTATCTATTAGATGCTTCAAATGAATAATGTCAAAGAAGCAATAAATTATTCTGTTGCTATATATAGATGAACTATAGAAACAATTTGTAGAATATCATTAATTTAACAGTACCGTACTTTTAATTTAAACAGTTTCATTTTTTCGTTTTAAGCAATATGCTGTTCGATTAATAAATGTGTTATTCAATCAATAACGGGAAATTCAATAGCATGGAGCTATTTGATTCAACAGCACTTTTTTTCAGTGTACAAGTAAAAATAGAAAATCATAGGGAATCAATGTAAGTATAATTTGTGATTCTCTTTTTATTCTCTACGACTATAAAAGTTAAAGTATTTCCACCATCAGAGAACAATAACAATTCTTAAAATAACGAAGCAAAAAAATTTCCATGAGATTTAAGTTTATTGCGAAAAATTAAATAAAGTGAATAAACATTATTTCACATATTGGCGAAGAATAAATTTTATTTTAGTTCAACAAATAGTAATTAGTTTAAAAAAAACAAAAAAAATTACTAACGTATTTAGCATGATTTTCTTCAATAGTCTTCTTTTTTACTGTTTGCATCAATAAAATAGTTTATTCGTCTATCAGCTTTAGATTTATTTTTTTAATATTGTAATTACTTGAGTTGCAAGGAATTACATACAGATGTCCTTGAGGTATGCATTTATTCCTATCAAGTGAACATCATTTTCCTCATATTTTACAATATTTAAAATTATTAATTAAATTAAAATTATATATATATATATAATAAATTAAATTATATAAATTATACCATCTTTGAAGAGAAGGCAATTATTTCTCTGACTAATACAATCAACGAATTAGGAATTAAGAATTTTAAATTGCCCGGTTACTTTACTGTTATTAAGGGTATGTCCAAGTTGCAAAATGTAAACAAAGCAAAATGTAAACAAACAAAGCACAACTTAACCAAAAAATAAGACACACAGTCATTTTATGCATGAATAAACAATATTTTTCGTAAGTTTCAATATCGCGACATCGGCATTGTCGACTGATTACTGACACAGTCAGTTTTCGTACCTGCCGATTACTAACGCATTTGCATATTTTCGACTTTAAATGTAAATAAATATTACATAGTATTTGATTTCATAAAAAGTGATGTTAATTACTCTTCTTTATAATCCCCTTTAATCAATAAAATTTGTTTCATTTGGAAAAATTGTCTTTGAAACTGATAATTAGTCATTTTAAAATTGAAAAATTCCTTAAGCTGCCGAGCACTGACGCATTTACCTTACCATTAGAAAACTTTTTTTTAGAAAAATGATAAATAAGAGTGTCAAAGTTTCCAAAAAAATCATTTTTGAGTGTGTTCATTAAATATCAATTAGTAAAACAACTAATTCAAATGACCTGTAAAATAGCATTTTTGACGCGTTGCGAAAAATAAACTGTTTGAGTATATCAACAGCACTGACGATGAAGAAGTCACATATCAGCGATTGGACCTTCAACATGTGGAAAGGGAAATTTTTCCCTTTCCTCCATGAAATTACAAGAAGAAAGGATAAAAACTTCTTCATTGTCCGTGCGGTTGATATAGTGAAACACTTAAATTTTTCGCTATGTCAGATGATTGCTCTTCGCGCACGCGCAGACCGTACCAAGAAAGCATTTACAATACTATGCAGAAAGACACATTTTGTTTTACACTGAAACTCACTTATTTTCACATACTGTCAGGTATACTAGGTATAGATACCAAATTCAACACTTCAATTTATCATTTTCATAAAAAAACTGTAAATTTCTATTCATTTACGAAAATGTGATGGTCGAAAAAAAGCAGCAGTAGAAGACCGAATATTGAGGATTTTTCAACCATCACATTTTCGTAAATGAATAGAAATTTACAGTTTTTTATGAAAATGGTAAATTGAAGTGTTGAATTTGGTATCTATACCTAGTATACCTGAAAGCATGTGAAAATATGTGAGTTTCAGAGTAAAACAAAATGTGTCTTTCGGCATAGTGTTGTCAATGCTTTCTGGGCATGGTCTGCGCGTGCGAGGAGAGCAATCGTCTGACATAGCGAAAAATTTAAGTGTTTGACTATATCAACCGCACGGACGATAAAGAAGTTTTTATCCTTTCTTCTTGTAATTTCATGGAGGAAAAAGAAAAATTTCCCTTTCCACATGTTGAAGGTCCAATCGCTGATATGTGACTTCTTCATCGTCAGTGCTGTTGATATACGCAAACACTTTATTTTTCGCGACGCGTCAAAAATGCTATTTTACAGGTCATTTGAAGTTATTTGCGTCTATCGATGGGCTTACACTTGCTATAGCGGATTTGAAACAACAATCGCTCTCTTCTTCTCAGCAACTGGATTTATAGGAAATAGAATTTCAAATAATGAAGTGAGAATGGAATTTCTTTCTGATGCAGCTTGTGCAAAAAATATCGTTCTTTTCAATCTTGAGGATACAGATGCAATTAATAAAAATCTATTTCTGTCTCTTCAAAAAATTTTTGCTGAGGTCAACTTACAAATTCGAGACGTAGTGATCGAAGACGCTTTTCGCATGAGGAAAATCGCAAGTAATCGTCCTATATTCATTAAGTTTATCGGTACCAGATGGGTCAGGCTATTGTTCTCCCGGATTATAGAATTAAATAACCTTAACCTCAGAATCTGCAATAACCTTTCTAAAGAGGAAAGAGAGAAGCAAAGAAAGTGGCTTGTTTTGATCAATGATCTTCGTGAAATGGGCTTCAAAGCTATTTTGAAGCGAGATTCAATCAGGGTAAATGACAAAGTGATAAGTGAGGATGATACTAAAGGTCTTTTAAAAGAGGCAAAATCTAAAGGTACTACTACGAATGGACCACTCCGAGGGATGATCATTTCTGAGTCAGAATTTTCAACTCCTCAAGCTCCTCAAAAAAAAACTAAACGCGGTAGACCTTCTACTAAAAAGAAGATTCCTACTGCTAAATCAAATTTAGTGAATTTTTTGGGCTTTTCCTCCTCCAAGTCAAACGTCGTTGTGGATCCTGTAACTCGTCAGGGCATTTCTAGAAAGTTGGACTTAACGAATGCGGAATAGCAGTCGCACTGAGAAAATTGGATGTTAAAAATCTTAATATACTAGATATTAAGAAAAGATGGTATTTTATAACATCTAGATGTTGTGGTTTAATATCTCAGATGCTAACTGGTATAATCCACAAATTTGAGGTTATGTGTGAACATGTCTTCTCCAATAACTGTGGATATTAAATTTAAACATCTAAGATGTTTATGTATTTGACTGTCACAGATATTGACCGTTAATATCTAGTTATTAAAGCTCAATATCCATTTTTCTCAGTGCGGGTACAGAGCATCTGGGCCCATCGCATGGGTCTGTTTCTTCTTTCCACTCAAGGTGCTCTTTCACCTCACCTGGTCGATTAATTTTCTGGAATGTTTAAGGCATTAAAAATTTGAAAAACTACGTTGATAAGGTGAGAGAATTTGATATTTTATGTATCTCGGAGACTTGGGTGGAACATGACAGGATTGCGGTTCTTCAGAATTTGGGCTTTCAGGGTTGTGTTTCCCCCGCTACTAGAGACTTTTCACAAGGAAGAGCTAAAGGAGGTCTTTGTATTGCTTTTAATAGCAAATTGAGCTCCCGGATCAAAAAACTCGATTTGCGCGAGGACACACACGCTAATACCAGTCGGGTGGCAGTGGCTGCCTCTAGGCCTCTCACTGCTACCCGACCGGTATTAGCGCGTGCGTTCTCGCACAAATCGAGTTTTTTGATCCGGGAGCTCAATTTTACTCTCTAAATACGATTTTAATTCAACACAATTTTATTTTTGACGAAATTACTTCAAATGTTACTCGTTTTATTCTAGGTTTAATTTATGAAGCTCCCGGAAGTAATTTTAATTTGTTTGTTGAAAACTTGTCTTCAGTATTATATATGATTTTATTTACGTTTCCGGATGCACCTGTTATATTGGGGGGGGGGTGATTTTAATGGCAGAGTGGCGAATTTATACCAATCAGGTGCAAGTACTTTTGAAAGTGTATACTTTTTTTCCCGGACAGATCTTCTCTCGATGTAACTGCAAATTTTAGGGGTAAAAAACTTGTTGATATTATGGAAACGAATGAATTTTTTCTGTTAAATGGTCGCTCGCTCTTGGACTCATCTGCTAACTTTACTTTTGTGGGGCATCAAGGTAGCAGTATTGTCGACCTGATTTGGTGTAATACCAATGCTTTGTATCTGTTCACCAACCTCCAAGTTCTCCAAATTACTACTCTTTCGGATGCTTCCACTGCATGGAATTGGAACGGTCAAAAAGCGGCTCTTTTTGCCGAATCTATGGCTAAAGTCGATGCGGCCTAATTTTAGAAAAATCTCATAATTTGTACTCATAATTTACCTTTAATATTGAGATTCTTATGATTTTCCGTGATTTCAATCACTTATATGTCCTCTGACGCTTAACAAACAAAATCCAATTTTGATTTTAATATTTAAATCGAACCTTCTTTTTAATTCTATCAAATTTTTGCGATGGAGAACGAGCTACTTTTATTCATATTTAAAAAATAAGTTTAAAAATACAAATTTTTTGGTTAAAATACAAGTAAATTTTTGCAAAACTAAAGTTCTATACTATAAAACAAAAAAATCAGCACATAATGTGAAATTACATTGGGGTGATTCTCCACGAACATTACTTTTATATGTTCTCATGTTTTTCTCAATATTTGTAATAATTAATTAAATTTTTAATTCATATTTCATTAGATAATTACTTTTTCTAAAAATCCTACGAAAAACAATTGTATATTTTAATTATTTAATGTATTTTTTTCAAATTTTAACTCAAAAAGTTAGGTTAATTGACATGTCCCAAGACTGATTTTTGTTCAAACTTTTTTATTCTTTATTTTGACAAAAACACCTGCGACAAAGTTTAACCTCTCGTTTTGTTATCACATTTTGATATTCTGGAATGTTTAAGGCATTAAAAATTTGAAAAACTACGTTGATAAGGTGAGAGAATTTGATATTTTATGTATCTCGGAGACTTGGGTGGAACATGACAGGATTGCGGTTCTTCAGAATTTGGGCTTTCAGGGTTGTGTTTCCCCCGCTACTAGAGACTTTTCACAAGGAAGAGCTAAAGGAGGTCTTTGTATTGCTTTTAATAGCAAATTGAGCTCCCGGATCAAAAAACTCGATTTGCGCGAGGACACACACGCTAATACCAGTCGGGTGGCAGTGGCTGCCTCTAGGCCTCTCACTGCTACCCGACCGGTATTAGCGCGTGCGTTCTCGCACAAATCGAGTTTTTTGATCCGGGAGCTCAATTTTACTCTCTAAATACGATTTTAATTCAACACAATTTTATTTTTGACGAAATTACTTCAAATGTTACTCGTTTTATTCTAGGTTTAATTTATGAAGCTCCCGGAAGTAATTTTAATTTGTTTGTTGAAAACTTGTCTTCAGTATTATATATGATTTTATTTACGTTTCCGGATGCACCTGTTATATTGGGGGGGGGGGGGGTGATTTTAATGGCAGAGTGGCGAATTTATACCAATCAGGTGCAAGTACTTTTGAAAGTGTATACTTTTTTTCCCGGACAGATCTTCTCTCGATGTAACTGCAAATTTTAGGGGTAAAAAACTTGTTGATATTATGGAAACGAATGAATTTTTTCTGTTAAATGGTCGCTCGCTCTTGGACTCATCTGCTAACTTTACTTTTGTGGGGCATCAAGGTAGCAGTATTGTCGACCTGATTTGGTGTAATACCAATGCTTTGTATCTGTTCACCAACCTCCAAGTTCTCCAAATTACTACTCTTTCGGATGCTTCCACTGCATGGAATTGGAACGGTCAAAAAGCGGCTCTTTTTGCCGAATCTATGGCTAAAGTCGATGCGGCCTAATTTTAGAAAAATCTCATAATTTGTACTCATAATTTACCTTTAATATTGAGATTCTTATGATTTTCCGTGATTTCAATCACTTATATGTCCTCTGACGCTTAACAAACAAAATCCAATTTTGATTTTAATATTTAAATCGAACCTTCTTTTTAATTCTATCAAATTTTTGCGATGGAGAACGAGCTACTTTTATTCATATTTAAAAAATAAGTTTAAAAATACAAATTTTTTGGTTAAAATACAAGTAAATTTTTGCAAAACTAAAGTTCTATACTATAAAACAAAAAAATCAGCACATAATGTGAAATTACATTGGGGTGATTCTCCACGAACATTACTTTTATATGTTCTCATGTTTTTCTCAATATTTGTAATAATTAATTAAATTTTTAATTCATATTTCATTAGATAATTACTTTTTCTAAAAATCCTACGAAAAACAATTGTATATTTTAATTATTTAATGTATTTTTTTCAAATTTTAACTCAAAAAGTTAGGTTAATTGACATGTCCCAAGACTGATTTTTGTTCAAACTTTTTTATTCTTTATTTTGACAAAAACACCTGCGACAAAGTTTAACCTCTCGTTTTGTTATCACATTTTGATATTAAAAATTTTTATTAATAGTTATAAAAATGAATGATCAAGGTACGGAAGTATTGAATTTTAAAAATCTTAATATGATCCTACGTTTTAGAGTTCAAGAAATTAAATTTTTCTTTTTTTATTTCCATCTGAAAAAATGAATCTTTCTAGAGAATCGCTCATTAAATGTATTAATTATTATTCAGTAATACATTTTTTAATATTTATAAAGTTCTTAGAAAAATGTAACTAAAATATGGTGACTTTGCACATTTCATAGGTAAGTTTTAAAATTAATTTTTATCTATTATTTTGGGTATGCTTACGTAATAATCAATTTATACAAGTAAATTAACTCATTTTTAACAAATGTCAATCAAGAAAATTGTTTTATCTACATTATTCACATGCTTGTTTATTAAATTTTCATAGTTGTCAAACTAACCTTTTCTCTATGCAACTTAATTTAAAAATTATAATTATAACATTAATTAAAACATTTTTTGAAAATAATTATCGAAAATAAGGGCTACAGGCATTAGTCATTATTTGTACAAATTATGACATTTTTCTAAAAGTAGGCCGCAACGAATTTAGGTGATTAAAATATTAATTCAATTTTTGAATTTGTTATTTAATTGAAAAATGTTGGAATTATCCAAATATCGTAAAATTTAATTTAAAAGAATTTATCTTAAGTAGTAATTAGTTTCCTCAAAGATATAATGAAATATATAATATATAAATTAAACCTGTAAAGTTAAGTGGTGATTTGGTTTAGTAAGAATTATTTATTTTAACTTGGAATAAAAAGTTTTAGACAAAAATAACATTATTATATTCAACCTAATTTTTATAGCAATTTCTCGATTTACTTATATAATTCGTGAATGAATTAAAGTAAAACACGATATCATATATTAATATGTGAATTGATTTCTATAAATTCAATATGATGATTTAAATAAAACCAAATTACAAAATGAAAGAAATTTGAAATTACAAAGACAATACATATATGTATTGTATATGTATTGTATCTTGAATTTTTGTCTATTCCAAGACTCGTACAAAAGAAATGAGTGATTAGGAGACGCCACGCCACGGACTCGTACACAATTGAAAATTTAATTTTTGACTATCTCTGGAATACCGGTCAAGTTCAATTCTAATACCTGATGCTCCCTAACAACCAAACTGGAATAAATCCAATAATATTAAATAATGATCTACTTCAAGTCATATTCGAATTCTCGATAATTGATATCGAACTTGCACAAAAGGACGCGCGCGAGCGCGCGTGCATATTTATTTTGACGTTTTATTTAAAATAATTAAAATTTTTTTTTAATGATTACTTTTTAAATTAATTTTAATTATTATGACATCATAATGTTTCAAATAAATTTAAAAAATGGAAATGTTGGAAAGAATGAAAAATAAATATATTTTTTAAAAATATTAATTTATTTAATTATAATTATTATTTATAATAATAATAAAGAAAGTAGTATAATAGTAGTTTAATAATAAAAAAAGAAACTTTAAATAAAAAAAATTCACTCTTTGTTCTTAATTCTTTAACTTTTTAATTCTCTCCATTCCTTGTCGCAACATTTTTTCGTTTGCCTTCTCTTTTAGTTTTTTTATGTTGTTCCACTTTTTCACGATTATGTGCGGTGGATCTGAAAGAATGACATTTATTTTTAAAAATAAATTAATTTTTTGTGTAAAATAATTTTAAAATTAATTAAAATTTGAAACAATTAATTTTTTTTTCATTTTTGAAAAATTAATTATTTCCAACAATTACATTTTTAATTAATTTCATTTAGAGTAATTAAATTTTTTTATTAAAAACAGAATAATTTAATTTTGTATTGATTAATAATTGTTTTGTTGATTTTTAAATAACTGAAGCTTTATTAAATTAAATAATTTTAAAAATTGCATTTTTCATTAATTTCAGATTAATTGAATTGTTTTAGAAACTTAATAATGTAATTTGAATGTTATTGAATTCTAAATAATTAAAATTTAAATTAATTAACGGTTTATAACAATATTATTAATTAATTTAGGATAAATTGAATTGTTTTTAAAACAGAATAATGTAATTATAAATTTTTTAAACATAAAAGAACCAGGAGCTATTATCACTCATAATAGCAATAAAAAAAAGCACATACTAAAGGGATCGCTCTTCCCAAAAAATTTAGACTCTAGATCCTGCACTGTATAAGTTAATAATAATTAAAGATTAATTAAATTTTTGAAAAACTAAATATTAGAAAATTAATTATTTTGAATAATTAAATAATTAATATAATTATATAAAAATAATTAAATCTAGAATAATTGAAAATAATTTAATTTTTAATTGATTGTAGAATAATTGAATTTTTTAATTGAAATTAATTATTGTCAAAAATTGAAAATAATATAACTTTTATTGACAATTCGATATTTCAGTTTTTTTAGATTTTAAAAATGCATAAAATTTTCAAATTTAAAAATAATATTAAATAATATTTAATAATAATAATAATAATTAATAATAATTATATTAATATTATTAATATTTAATAATTAAACATTTTTTTAAAACTCAAAATACAATCAATATTATCAACTATAAATAAAAAAAAATAATAATATACGAATAAAATTTGTTTTTCAGTTATTTTAAGATACCAGAGATTTTTCACACACAATATTATTCACAATGAACGTTTTTTAATAACATCCACTACACAAATATTTTTGACAAATTTTATGACACTAATGATAAATTTGAAAACACAAAATCGGAAATGTCAAAAACGAAAAATATAAACAATTCGCAAATGATAACTAACAACTAACTTCATACTGCGAACGGACAGAATGAAAAACCACAGACTTTAATAAAGTTAAAGTAACCCCGCTAACGGGTTTACGATGCTTCACGCTCCACGACACCTGCGAATGTAAGTCTCGCGATTTACATCGCCGGCGATACTACCGCGTTACACAGAGGGTGTTTTCGGCAAGTGCTTGGATTACACAGCCACACAAAAAAATAAAAGTGTTTTGATCTGGGGTCGAGACATATATATTCCGATGTATTTTGATGCGCTACATCCGAATCCGCCATCAGAATTTGGCCAATGGGTCCTGGTTTCGCCCTAACCTCAAAAAATATCTTAAAATCGCTAAAATGGTCACTTTTGAATGATCAAACTTGAATCTAAGCGCATATTAGTAAGTTCCTAAGGTCCTTTATTTTTAATAAACTATTCTATAAGCTTTTCAATTTAAAATTCATATGAAATATTAAATCTATTGAACATAACCTCAAAAATACATCTAAGCTTCCAAATAAACAAATTATATCATAAACAGCGGAATAAAAATTTTGTAAGCTCATGAAATTTAATATTCAGGTCTTTCTGTGATTACTGAATATCCAGTTTCCAAAATCCAAACTGGCGGATCCAATATGGCGGACACTATTATGAAAATTTGTTCGGAGTTGCTTGAAAATCGTTACTCATGGGGTTTCCGGAGTCGCTGATGACGAATTTCATGTCCGTTTTTAAAAATTCAAAATGGCGGATTCAATATGGCAGTCTTTATTATTTTAACGATTTTTTTAGATTTATTACTTGCGGGTTTTCGGGAACATCTCTTCAGTCCATTGTCTTGCTACTATACCGTGTTCTTTTTTCTTCAAATGACCGATGTAAAGGGTTTCGCTTACGTTTTTTTCCTTTTCTACTCGTTTCTCTCTTCAACGTCCAACAAAAGTCAGCCATCATTACCTCATCCCATCTTCCCTGATATCGTTCTTCCATCAATTTTATATCTTGATGAAATCGCTCTCCTTGTTCTTCGCTGTAATGTCCGCAATTTTCGGAAAACTGATTCTGATGCGAATCGAGGATGTGTAGTTTTAAACTCATTAAGCTTCCTAATTTTTGAAAGTTTTTAAGCATTTGGGCTACAATTTGTTTAGATTCGGGACTCTTATTGTTGCCTAGAACATTTGTTGAAACTTCTTTGTAACTTTCCCAAGCTGCCCTTTCAGTGTCGGTCATTTGAAAAACGAAATTCGTGTCTCTAAATAATGCTCGAATCTGTGGTCCATCAAATACCCCTTGTTTTAATTTAGCATCAGAAACAGTTGGAAATTTTTTCGCAATGTACTTAAAGCATGGACCGTCCTTATCTAACGCTTTCACGTATTGCTTAATCCCACCAAGCTTAATGTGAAGAAATGGAAATATAATTTTTCGGGGTCTACCAAACTTTGGTGAATGACGTTGTGAGAACCTGGTTTAAACGAATCTCTTGAAGGCCAATTTTTTTTCTTGTAATGATTAGCTCGATCTCTGCTATTCCATAGACACAAGAAACATGGCTCTCTCGTGAAACCCGATTGTTGCCCCAGTAATATTGTTATAATTTTAAAATCACCACAAATTAACCATTTGTGTTTTTGGTAATTCAATTCTCTAGAAGCATTTTTATATTATTATATTCTTCTTTGATTTGTGTAGAATGAGCTATTGGAACAGGAGCGTAGACATTTGTATTGTGGAGTAAAACGGCTTTTATACTACGTTTGGAGGAATCGATAAAAAGTCTCCAGTCTTCATCTCTATACACATTTTCCTTTAAATTGTCCATCAAACATATTATGTCAGTACAATACACCAAAGATGTCTCTTCATCTTTCGTAAAATATTTTCGGAATTCTTTATCTCTATCTCTATAAAATGACACTTTCGTATTCGGATGCAAGAAGTTTCTTTTCTTCATAAATGAAGCAGCAAATTCTGCACCATTTTTTGGTAAACCTTGATCTTTAATAAAATCATTTAGCTTTGGTTGCGATACTAATATTGGCTTTTTTTCTTTATTGTAATACGCAGTGAACTCATTTTCCTCATCATCATTGTCATTTTCATCACTGTCACTACTAAATTCTTCTGTTTCATTGTCGACTTCTACTTTTTCTACATATTTTTTAAAAGTAACATTAAGTTTTCCCGCTTTTCGATCAATTTCAGTAGGTCTGATTACTGTTGACACATTTATATATGTAATGGAACTCTTATTTTTTGTCGTGGTTTCTTCCATATCGTGGGTGTAGAGAACTTTAGATATTTTTCATCTTTCGAATTTTTCGAGCGATACAACATAAGTCTACAGGAGTTACAAACAATATAAGGAACCCAATTTGTTTCTTGGTGTAATAATTTACGATCGAAACAATTTTCGTACAGATCTTCTACTTCTTTATCTATTTTTTCCGCAGGGAGCTGACTTCATATTTGCTACAAATGTAACAAAAGAAATCGGGACTTTTGTTACAATTATGTAGTCGAGAGGTCACTTTTCTTGTAGCATCGGACTCTTTATCAACCAAGTTACCCATCAATGAAGAGCTACGGTTGCCGGGTGACGACGTCGAAGGGCCCGCTTCCCCACCCTGACCAGACGCCGATACTGTGATTCCTAATCCCTGCATCGTAAAACATTTCTTCCTGTATCTGCCATGACGGCATGAACGCCATTAACCCAGGGACTCTGCCAGTATGGATCCGTTGCCCACCGTCACCACGTGGAGGTGCCCTGGTTACAGATACAGGCGAAAAATGCTAACAAGGAGAGATTCTGAATTATGAAGTAGCAATAGTATACATTTAAAGATTGAATACATACAATAAATATATCGACTTGAAATTAATTACTAGAAATATTTAAGGGTGAACAATTAAAAATTTAATGACAGATTCGTCATCAGCGACCCCGAAAACCCTCTGAGTAACGATTTTCAATCAAATCCGAACAAATTTTTATAATTGTGTCAGCCATATTTGATCCGCCATTTTGGATTTTTGAAACTTGGCATAGGGTCCGTAATCAGTAATCACAGAAAGACCAAAATTATAAATTTCATGAGCTTACAAAATTTTTATTGCGCAGTGTATGGTATAATTTGTTTGTTTGGAAGCTTAGTTATATTTTTGAGGTTATGTTCAATAGATTTAATATTTCATATGAATTTTAAATTGAAAAGCTTATAGAATAGTTTATTAAAAATAAAGGACCTTAGGAACTTACTAATATGCGCTTAGATTCAAGTTTGATCATTCAAAAGCGACCATTTTAGCGATTTTAAGGTATTTTTTGAGGTTAGGGCGAAACCAGAACCCATTGGCCAAATTCTGATAGCGGATTCGGATTCAGCGCATCGAAATACATTGGAATATATATGTCTCGACCCCAGATCAAGACACTTTTATTTTTTTGTGTGGCTGTGTTATACTCCAGATTACTTTAGTTGTGCTCACTTTAATTTTTGAATATGGCTTGTATTATTGTTAAAGTAACACGTTGTAATTGGTTACTTCGGTAAGTTTTTAATTTTCATTGGTAAAAATATTGTGAATTTTCACAATGTATGAAATATCCCTTAGGTTCTAGAAAAAATTGCTTCAAAACCCAACTTCGTGTTTGGTGATTTCCTTCCATTCCTTAGAAAAAATGTTACCAGATAAACCAGAGTGTAATCGGAATTCGAAGTGAGAGCACAATCTGGTTTATCAGGTAACATTTTTCTAGGGAATTTCAAGGAAATTACCAAACGGAAGGTTGGGTTTTAAAACAATTTTTCTAGAACCTAATCTGAAGTATAATCCGACCATTTGCCGAAAGCACCCAAAATTATTCTCACTTTTTCGGGAATTAAACGAAACCTCACGATCATAACCCACTCAAGTGTCAATATAAATCTGGGCCCTACGATTAACATAAGTATTCGTTGCAAGTGCATAAAGCGCTATCCCAGCAGCTCACCTTAAGGGTTATCCTATGTGACTTGGGCTTCGATTCCGCCTTACCCTTCTGTGTGTTGTAGTTGTGAAGATCATTTTTTTTAATTAACCCCAATTTTTTATTTTAAAAGAATGCAAAATTTGAATCATTTAAATTTTGTTTAAACCTTTTTAAATAATAATTTCACTAAAAAAATTTTATATAATATTTGGAAACTTCCTGGTAACTTGCAGGAAGTTTCTATGGGAAGCTTCTAACCAGCGGACATTATTGTATTTTCTGGAAATTGCCAGGAAGTTACCAAGGGTAACTTTCGAAGGTTGCTACGGGAAACTTCTTGGAAGTTTTTGTGCTATGTGGGTTTGTTCTTTATTACTTTTTGTATTAATTGTATTAATTTAATTACTTGTTTATGTAAAATGATATTAACATTAATCACGGTGTCTACTCAGCGATCATGGCCCGAAGTTTACTTCTGGTCCATGGGAGAGATATACCGACCTTCGAGGTCCCAGTTTCTTAGCTCACCTGACACTGGATATCATAGACGTCGCATCAATGCTTCGGCAATGCTATAACGTTTATGTAACTAACTGAGGCGGTTCAGGGCCCATCCTGGCCAGATGGTAGTACCCTGTTAAGGCCCGACTGTCCCTCGAAACGGGACCAACACCAAGTATGAGCGATTGTAAAAACAAGGAAGAGTACCTGCGGAGTAATGCTTCGGCTGAATCTCTCACTGGTTCCGATCATAAAGCGCCTAGCGTGAGGATGATGACCAGTGGCCCAAGGATGCAGGAGGGCAACAACGCGTTGGCAGTTCCACAGATCATCGTGGAGAAGGTGGAGAGGCGAGGGAGTACGAGCAGTGTGACAAGTCAGGCTAGCTGCATTTCTGTCTTCAGTACTGCTACAGAAAATGACATTGCTAGCTGCAACAAGGACCGAGATAAATGCATAAAGCTGCGAGAAAAAGAGGCGGCATGCATTCTAGCAATTGAAGAAGAGGTCAGTAAGATGATAAAGTCCTGCGAAGTCCAAAGAAATGTCAATATGACAATCAAGACTAGACTTAAAAGCATAACATCGCTCATACAGGAGACCAAGGTGAAGCAAGCAGCAGCTACAAAAAAGGACGAGAGTTTCTACCACGGATTGACCTGGTCGGAAGAAGCTAGACAAGATCGCAGAATTAGAAGAGATCGTTGTAACGCAATCGTGTTGAGAAACGTCGTCTTGGATGCTCAGAAGCGGAAGAGAAGTGATTCTGAGCCTGTGAAGGACCCAAAAAGGAAAAAGGAGGAGAGACCTAAAAAGACTAGAAGCAAGGGTATCAAAACGGTTCCTAAGCCAGATCAGGTCAAGAAGGGAAGAGCCACAGTGGTCGTTAAAGTGGCTGAAGGAAAAACTTTTGCCGAAGTACTGGCGAAAGTTCGAAAAGAGGCTGACCTGGAGGCCAGTCAGACAAGCGTTGTGGGAGCTTTACCCACTAAAAAGGGAGACCTTCTCATTAAGATTGGTGGGTCTTCAAACAAGAAGATGTTCGCTGAAGAGGTGACTAAGGTTATCGGCGATCTGGGATGGGTGCAGGTGGCGGACCGGCAGACTGTGCTGGAGATTCGCCATATGGACACCCTCACCGTACAGCAGGATGTCAAGGAGGCCCTAGACAAAGTATCTACGGTACCAGCAGGAAGCAGGAAGGTGACGGTCCTTGGGACAAATAAGCGAGGTATGAAGCTCGCTGTCGTGGTCACCACCCAGGAAGACGCTACCAGATTGGAGAAGATAGGGAACATCAAAATCGGTTTTGTGTCCTGCAGAATCAGAAGGAGAGTTATGGTTACAAGGTGTCACAAGTGCCTTGACCATGGCCATATAGGCAGAGACTGCCAAGCAGTAGATAGGTCGGCTGCGTGCTTCAAGTGCGGAGAAGCTGGCCATAAGGCAGCATAAAAGCGCTTGTCCCTGATTCCCTCATATTTGGTAAGGGCTCGATCAGTGTTTTAAGTTCGTACTCTGTTAGCGAAATAGTTCAAAACATGGATCTAAAAAAATGTCCAAGCATGTTTTTCTATAATTTAGGCGGTGATACATACTTATTGCACTCTTGATGCTCACCTGGTTCGTTGCATCAGGGACGAATAAGCGGCATATAAAGTGGGTCATATTTGGAACCCTTTTTAAGTTTTTTTAACTTTAGATTTAATATTGATTAAAAATTTGATAATTAACAAGCTTAATTATTATGTATATAAATATAAAATTTGCATCCTCTAATGAGTCACGGATTATCATTGTTTTTGATTGCTTATTATAAATTGGCAGAACATTTTTTGATAATTTTATCACAGCCATTCTTCAGGCCCTGACCAGGGCCTGATCAGGACCTTATCAGGTTCCAGATTACTTCGAAAAAGCCACATTCACTTATATAAAATTCATTTTACGTCAGTTTTAGCGAAAAAATAACAGTTCGAGTGAAAATAAATAATAATTAATTAAAATGAATTCGAAGAAATGTTCCAAATTCTGATGAAACTAAAAAAATGTTTTTTCTGAATCTGAAGGTACGGATATAATATTCTAATTCTACTCTCTAAATCTGAATTAGTAGAATTCTACTAAGAATTAGTAAAATTTTACTAATTTTTAGTAGTTTTCATAAACGGCTTTTCACCTTTTTAATTAGTAGAATATAACTAATTTTTAGTAAAATTCTACTAATGTTTTAGTAGAATTCTACTAATTAAAAGCCACCAAATCAGGTTGTGATCAGGTCCTTATAAGGCCCTGATGTGGCCTTTTTTTAAACACCACTTCAGGACCTGATCAGAAAAAGTGTTTCATTTCCAAATCAGGGCCCTATTTAACCTGATCAGGCCGGATGACTACCACGTTTCAATTTCTGCACGGGTATAATTTTATATTGACTTCTATTTATAGATAATATAAGGATTGTAAAATGCGATCTTATGATATTAGCCATTCTAAAATTTTTAATCTTTGTCATCAATATAAAGTAACATAACCGCCTGCAAGTAAAAAAATTGTCTTTGGCATAGACTTTGACGTCTTATTTAACGACATAAAGGTAAAAAAAAGATCAAATTAAAAATGGATTTTGATGTAATATGAGGGCGTTATTTATTCTCTTTTTGACCTATAGGTAAAAAAGGTCTATTTTGACATAAGTTTTGACTTATGTTTTTAAACCTATAGGTCAAAAAATAGGTCAAATTAGACATAGATTTTGACGTAATGCGAGGCCGTTATTTATCCTCTTTTTGACCTATCGGTAAAAACATAGGTAATTTTGACATAAGATTTGACGGCCCTTACTATAGGGAGCCCTTAGAAATCCTGACTCTGCGGCGGCGAAATGTTTTTATATCATAACTAACGATTTCCCCCTAACTAATTCTTATATTAATTTTAATTTTTTATTTCAAATCATGTTCTCTTAATATGAATGCATGGTAATAAGTTAGTAAATTATATCAGACGATACTAAAAGAAAGCACTTAAAAAGAATTTTACTTAACGAACATGATTATGATCTTATGGTGCATTTATAGATACTTCTTTATACCTAAAGGTAAAAAAATTGATTAAATTTGGCATATATTTTGCAGTATCATCAAAGACATTAAAACGACCCTTTTTACTTGCAGCTTTAACAATAAATCAAATCTGACATAAATTTTGACATAAATTAAGGGCCATTATTTGAACGTTTATGACATGTAGGTAAAAGAAGAATGTAAAATTACATGTAGATTTCGACGTAATGTAACAGACGTTTGTAGGCCTCTTTTTACCCGTAGGTCAGAACTGCCCTAAAATTGTCCTAAATTTTGAGGGTAGCAGAAATTCTTTAACAATTTTTGACATTTAGGTCAAACTTCCCTAAAATTGACCTATATTTTGAGGGTAGCGGAAATTGTTTGTCAAATTTTGACGTCTAGGTCAAAACTGCCCTCAAAATTGTCCTAAATTTTGAGGATAGCGAAAATTGTTAAATTTTGACGTCTAGGCCATAATTGAACTAAATTCATTTACAAGATGAGCTAACTAAAGAACATAATCAACCCATTCCACATACCACAATAAAGCAAGTCGATGAAACTTGCATTTATAATTGACCGTTCTCTGATGTGGAGTTTTTCTCTGCACTATCAAAATGCAAGAAAGACTCAGCGTCGGGCTTGGATAGAATTTCATACTCAGTTAAAGGAAGTGAATTTATCATTCGAAAATTATTACTAACCAGCGACATATACCTCCTTCGCTAACGCTCGCTCGGTTGAAATTAAACTTATTTGTTTTTAATTATTTATTTGCATTTTAACGTCAGTATTCGTATTTTATTATTTTATTTATTTTAACATATTATTTTTTCTGTATTTTGTTATTATTATTATGTATTATTATTTACAATAAAAAGTATGAAAATCATAAGATATATTCTTCTATTATTTAAATTAGTTTTTGAAATTGATTATAGCAATACAGGTTACTTAAAATATGTAAAAACAGTTAGTGTTAAACTCATTTTCCCAAAGTAGATTTTTCCCAAAAAATCGTATTCCCAAAGAAGTATCATTCCCAAAGTACTTTTTTCCCAAAGTCATATTTTCCCAAAATAAAATTGTTCATTAGTTATAATGTCAATTATTTTTTTTAATATGTCCAGTGTATAAATATAAATAAAACAATTATAAAATAATAACGAATAAATATAATTTCAATAAAATAATATAAAATTGTGAATATAAGAAGAATTTAGAATTGCATGTTGTAACCAATAATTTGCAAAAATCTAGTCATATCATTTCTATTTTAACCCTTTAACGCCCAGATGGACAAAATTTTAGCATGAAGTTTGAGGACTTATTTCGGTACTTAAAAATCAATAGAAGAATTCACGAATTATCATTTCTTATGTTTCCATATGCGCTCTATCGAATGGCGTTAAAAAACCCATAAAAAATTTATAAACAGAAAAGTTATTAATGTTTTTTATAAAAAATGTCCGATTTTTTTCCAATTTTTGTTTAATTTTCAATTTTTTCTACTATGAAATGGCGTAAAAATAATTTCAAATATTACAAATAACGTGACATAGATATATAACCTACAAGATTGGACTATAGAGAAAATTGAAAATTCAAATGGCGGCTCAAAAATAGAGTTTGAAGTTCAAATTTTTTTCAAAATTTTGATTCGAAAGTACGAAATCATTAAAAGCGTTTAAATCGGCTTGAAATTTGTTACTCGGGGGTTTTTGGGGTTGCTGCTCACGAATCTAAAGTCCAAATTATAAAATTCAAAATGGCGGATCCAATATGGCGGACAATTTTTTTAAAACTCATTAAATTTGCATGAAACTTGTTACTCAGGGTTTTTTTTGGGTCACTGATCACAAATCTGAAGTTCAATTTTCAAAATTCAAATTGGCGGATCCAATATGGCGGACAATTTTTTTAAAACTCATTAAATTTGCTTAAAACTTGTTACTCGGGGGTTTTTGGGGTCGCGGGTCAAAAATTTGGAGTCCTATTTTTAAAATTAAACATGAGGGATCCAATATTACTATTTCTGAATAGCAGATAAAATAAATAAAAAGGTTTTAGTAGAAAATTTCTAATTCTTTGTTTTTGAAAAAAATAACAAAAAAGAAATTTTCTACAAAAAATTACAAATTTTGGGAGTTGAAAAAAAGAAAAATATTTCTTTTTTGTTAGTTTTTGAATGAATTAAATTTTTTTTTCTTATTTTAACGCAATTTTAACATATAAACTTTTATATAAAAATATATAAGGAAATTGCAACCATTATCTAATATAAAGATTTCTAAAGAATCGCTTATTTACATCTGTAATTAGTACCTTTAATTCATTTACTAGGATGCTGATTCTATTTGTCAAAAGTTAACACACACTGCATATTATTGTATTAAAATTTCTATTTTTATTGAAATTCAAATTGCTATTTAAAAACAGTTAAGTTTAAAAAAATGTGCAGAGAGTTTAAGTAATATCTGCCAAAATGCATTATTTATTATAAATATACATACCTTTTTAAAAAAGCGCATCTTGTTAATTATCACAAATATGTCCGACAAATTTTCAAAAACTTATTAGATTAGCTTGAAATTTGTTACTCGGGGGTTAAGAAATTTTCTACTAAAACAATTTTATTTATTTTATCTGCTATTCAGAAATAATTAAATAAATTATGAAATAATAAAATTTAACGTGATTACCGACTTTTAACTGAAAATTCGTCTGTCATATTGGATCCCCCATGTTTAATTTTAAAAATTGGACTTTAAATTTTTGACCCGTAACGCCAAAAACCCCCGAGTAACAAGTTTTAAGCAAATTTAATAAGTTTTAAAAAAAATTTCCGTCATATAGGATCCGCCTTTTTGAATTTTGAAAATTGGACTTCAGATTCGTGATCAGCGACCCCAAAAACCCCCGAGTAACAAGTTTCAAGCAAATTTAATGAGTTTATAAAAAATTGTCTGCCATATTGGATCCACCATTTTGAATTTTGAAAATTGGACTTCATATTCGTGCTCAGCGACCACAAAAACTCCCGAGTAACAAATTTCAAGCAAATTTAATAAGTTTAAAAAAAATTTCCGCCATATAGGATCCGCCATTTTGAATTTTGAAAATTGTACTTCAGATTCGTGATCAGCGACCCCAAAAACCCCCGAGTAACAAGTTTCAAGCAAATTTAATGAGTTTAAAAAAAATTGTCTGCCATAATGGATCCACCATTTTGAATTTTGAAAATTGGACTTCATATTCGTGATCAGCGACCACAAAAACTCCCGAGTAACAAGTTTCAAGCAAATTTAACGAGTTTAAAAAAAAATTGTCCGCCATATTGGATCCGCCATTTTGAATTTTGAAAATTGGACTTTAGATTCGTGATCAGCGACCCCTAAAACCCCCGAGTAATAAATTTTAAGCCGATTTAAAGGCTTTTTAATTATTTCAATTATTTCAAAAAAATTTTTTTTTTAAATTTGTCTTAAGAATTTAATTATTTTCAAAAGTAATATAAATTCTTAGCAAAAATCCATAATTATTTTCAAAAAAATTTACAAAAATTGGCGTCAAAATTTCAATTATCTTTATAAATAATAAAACAATTTCTCGAAAATTTAATTATACTTTTGAAAATTTTCTTCAATTTAATGATTTTTAATATCTACTATTTTAATATGATTGTCCAAAAAAATTAATTTTTTTTAAATTTAATAAAATTCTATGCAAACATTTAATAATTTTTATAAAATAAAATTTGCAATCATTTTTATTAATAACTATGAACAATAGTTCAAAAATATATAAAAAATCAATAACTACACAAAATTCTACTCCAAATAGTTCATAAATAAAAACAAATAGTTATTATTTTACTATTATTTTCTTTCATTTTGTCGAAATAGGCACTTTCAACCCCGCTAACCCTTAATATAATCCGTTATTTTGGATTTAACATTTAAAATTTTCAAATTTTAATATTTTTAATCAACAATATTAAATGCATAAGTATTTTAATTTGTAGTATTAAATATTTAGCTATTTTTAGGAAATTCGAAATAATTGAGTCAAATGAATGGAATAATTGGATCTAATAAATATTGGGTCAGACTTCGTGGAATTTTCACTAAAATTCAAAAGTATATTTTTTAAATCTTAATTTTGAAAAGACATTTCTATTTGGCCTTAGGAATATGTTTACCAAAAAACAGACATAAAAATATTTTTTATCAAAGTTACAGAAAAATGAATTTTTTTGCAACTTTTGATACAAAATTTTATTTCTTTTTCAAGCAGGCATATAAAATACAAAATATACTCTTGTTTGGAATTAGAGACTTTTTAAAGAATTTATTTTTTAATAATTATTTAATTAATTTTTTAGAAAGAAATTGTTTTCAGGGTTCCGTACACTTACGGATACGGTGTACCGACGGAACCCTATTGGTGAGACTCTTGTGTCCGTAGCCAAATCGTGTGTCTCCCCCTAACGGCTGAACTATTTGACCAAGAGAGCTCAAATTTGGTACAGATGCGTATTTTCACACCTAGATTACAGGAAAAATATAGAGAATGTGATTGGAGGTGATGGTCATAGTGTTGTCAAGGAAATAACAAGATTTTTGGTCAAAAATGCATAAAAAGTGACCATAGCTTATCAAGAAAAAAATAAAAAAATTTCAGAAAATTTTTTTTTCTTCTAGTTTTTACATTATTTGATCTAATTAACTAAAAATGTGTTTATTAGTATATTTTTACAATCTGATCACAAAAAATATATCAAAAAATCTTTTAAAAATTATTTTTTTTAAATCTTTAAAAAATTTGGTTTAGAAATTTAAATATAAGATTAAAAAAAACTGGACAAGTGCGAGTTGCACTCGCACTGAACTACTTGTGATATTGAAACAACAATTGGTAGGATTGAAGTATTAGATATTTTATATTATAAGCAATAAGCGCAGAGAAACCAATTTTTAAAATTTGTTCCAAAATGGGTTCCTCTGCGCTTATTGCTTATAATATAAAATATCTAATACTTCAATTTTTCTTTGTTATTTATTTAATACAAAAAAAATACAAAAGTGAAAAAAATCCTACCAATTGTTGTTTCAATACCACAAGTGGTGGATCAAAAAAAAGCGAACCACATTTTTAAAATGTCATTAGATTTACTTAAAATTTTTTGCTTGAGGGGTTTGTGGGGTCGCTTATTACGAATATGATGTACGTTTTTAAAAATTCAAATTGGCGGATCCAATATGGCGTTTACTAATATTGGATCTAATATTTTCAATTTAAAAATTGACATCATATTCGTAATCAGCAACCGCAAAAACCACTGAGTAACAAATTTCAAGTGAATCTGCGTATGTGTTATGTGTATATGTGTGAGTATACATGTGTATGTGTTTTGTGTTGATGTGTGAGTATACATGTGTATGTATTGAGTGTATATGTGTGAGTATACATGTGTATGTATTGAGTGTATACGTGTGAGTATACATGTGTATGCATTGAGTGTATATGTGTGTGTATACATGTGTATGTGTGAGTGTACATGTGTATGTGTTGAGTGTATATGTGTGAATATACATGTGTATGTATTGAGTGTACATGTGTATGCATTGAGTGTATATGTGTGTATACATGTGTATGTGTTGAGTGTATATGTGTGAATATACATGTGTATGTATTGAGTGTATATGTGTGTATACATGTGTATGTGTTCAGTGTATACGTGTGAGTATACATGTGTATGTATTGAGTGTATATGTGTGAGTATACATGTGTATGCATTGAGTGTATATGTGTGAGTATACATGTGTATGTGTGAGTGTACATGTGTATGTATTGTGTGCATATGTCTGAGTATACATGTGTATGTATTGATTGTATATGTGTGAGTATACATTGTAATGATATTTACTTTTACTTACGGGTTTTAACCATTAATCGTTACAAAAATGGCAACTATCGGTTTCCCGATTACCGAATTATAAACTCCACACTTCGAATTTATAATACACCATCGATGACCCGTTTTAGGGAACTTCCCCGGCGCCAGGTAGGTGAACTACCCGGATCACGATAGCAGAAACAAAACAGGAACTTTCCCGGACTAGCTCAAAACCGAGCTCACTATTTTATTCAAAACGAAGTTAACTTTAAGTGACGATAATCTATCAGGGGTGAGTACCGCACACAGGAGAGAGAGAGACAGACACAATGAATTTACACTCAATTAACAAATTTGACTAGAGAGAATTTAATTAATTAATCGAAATAATGTAACTTTATTTTTCCACACTTTAATTCTATTTATCAAAGAATGAGAACTTCCACACGCCGGTCTATGTACTCGACAACCGAAAATGGCGGCGTCGTATCAGCTTGCCATGCGGTCCTTGGTCTTGAGGTTGTTTCTCGGTCACACCGTACACCGGTGATATTCCCAAGATAACGAGGAGATGAGTCCTGAGCACTAACCTCTGATCCGTTCCAAACGGGAACGGAAATCCATCTTTTTCACTTTTTCTCTGGTAGAAAATATCGACCGCGGTGATACCGTATTTTACAATCGGCAGCCAGGCACGAACTGTCGAAATTAGGTATATTGGCATCCTGCTTCGGTCCCATACATAGTTCATGCGCACCATGGGTTCGCCCCAGCAGTATGATAACAGGCCCAACATCTATGACAGGTGGTTGCCAGTTGACAGTAGATTTGTGCCGATTGGTATAAATTGTTGACACATTTTCGGTCGGTTAATAATTAAATAACAATAAATAAATTGATGTTTTATAATCAACCATAACGTGTGGAATTCTCTTGAGGTAAACAATATATTTTTGTACAACTCAACATTTCTGTGTTATATCGATTCTATATAATTCAAAGATATAATCATAAAGTAAAAATGTTGAGTTTGATTCTGGCTACCGTATTTAATTTATAATAATTAATCACGAATAGATTGAATGAGTTTCGGCGAGAACTTAATTCGGTTTTTATAACGTGATTATTTAAAATCAACGTTACAACTCCCCTTGGCCTAACCGAAACATATTCCCGAACATTATCGGTTTTATGACCAGAATACATCTCACTCGTTATCCACATTTATTATTATTTATTGATAAACCCTTAATAACCTTTAAGTCTTTGTCGATCTGTCAGGGTACGTAATGCTTTGGAAATTAAGATTGTATTAAATCTATTACCTTATTACGTGCAGTGTCCTTCCTGCCTACCATTTGTGTTTCTTTCTTTGAACCGTTAGCTACCGTGATGCTCGGATTCTTCTTCTAAGTGTATATTTAATAGGTTTCTCGAAGACCAAAGTGGGTCAATAGGTTAATATTGTCATAAAAAAAAAATCTTTAATTCTTTAAATAGAAAAGGACAACATGGTTCCTTGTGAGTCTTATTATCTCTCTCTCTTTATAATTTCTGAGGTTGCATCTGTCTGGTAAAATTATAGATTAGGCAACTCTATTAAGAGAAACAAAAGTTTACAAGAATTATGAAAAAAACTAAATCTAATCCTTTAAAATGTGTACAACAACGAAAATTAATATCTTTATTTTGTTGTTGTTACTCATTTTACTATCTAAATCTAAACTAAGATAACTATTCTATGTTACTTCTTTACAAATGCGAGTTCTATCTTCAAGAGATTCCTTTTATGGGTTATCTCTTTCTCCCCCATTCCTGGGTTCTCTGTAGGGGACTAAGAGTTTTATAGGGAACCTACCTAGTGATCTACCTTCATTTGTCGCGATTTCGTATACGGAAGGTCCTAAAATTCGTATTATTGTAAACGGTCCCTGATTTTTACCACCGAACGCTCGTGTGATTTTCTTACTAGCGGATGAAGTTACTTGTTTCTTGCACATGACTTTATCTCCTACTTGAAATATTACGTTTCGACGTCTTTTGTCATATTGAGCTTTTTGTCTATTAAACGCGCTGTCCATTTGTAGTGTCACTAAGTCTTGTAATTCTTTAAGTTTCTCTATTCGCTTTAACCATTCGTCTTCGTTTGTTGCTTCGAATTCTTTTGGTCCTTCCGTTCTGTACCGTAGATTATTGTACGGCCTCGGTTCCCTTCCCGTGTTTAGAAATGCGGGGCTGACACCAGTACTACCGTGAACTGCGGTATTATACGCAAATCTAAGGTCTTTTAGGTAAACGTCCCACTTGCTGTGATTTACCCGTTCTACCGGGTCGGATTGCGGGTGGTATACCGGAGTGAACGCGTGTTTGATTCCATACGCTTCTGTTAATCCTTCGAACGCTTGATTTACATATTCCGTGCCGTTATCCGAAACTAGTACTTGGGGCGCTCCCCATCGATTAAGAATCATATCTTCGAAAGCTTTAATAATCGATTCTGCGTTTGCTTTGCGCATCGGAGCTAATTCTATCCAACGTGTGTACAAGTCCTCGAAAATGACTAAATGCTGGAATCAAAGCCAACTTTTAGGCCATGGGCCCATAACATCTGTCGCGACTACTGACCACGGTGTTTGTATTACTCGTTTTCCCATGAGTCCTGCCGCGGGTCTTTGATCGCGTTTGATTTTCTGACAAATGTCCCATTCCTTAATATCGCGGTACATACCTGGCCAGTAATACTGTATAGAAACTCGTTTGTACGTTTTTTCTATCCCAAGGTGACCTGCTTGGGGTTCGCGATGTGTCTCGTTAAAGACTTCTTTTCTCTGTTCTTTAGGAATTACTAATTTCCACGCGTCGAGGTCGTCGATTACCGAATCGATTAGCGGGTTTGGGCGGTAACGGTAAAGTTTACCGTCGGTTACCTTCCATCCGTGGAATTTCCTCGGAGTTTCATTCACTTCCTTCACACGCTGGCAATACCATGCATCTTCCACCGGCTCCATAGCGGCTATCGGTAGCGCCATCTCCTCTTCATACATTCTCGATAGTGCATCAGGAACCAAGTGTTCTGAACCTTTACGATACACTACATCGAAATCGTATTCTAGGAGATCTAACGCCCACCGGGCCAACCGTCCAGTCGGATTATGCAAGTTGTGAAGCCAGCGTAGTGAACTGTGATCGGTAATGACCGTGAAATGAAACCCTTCGAGGTAATGGCGGAATTTCTTTACAGCCCAAATTACCGCGAGGCATTCTTTTTCGGTGACCGAGTATTTCCGTTTGGCTGATGTTAACGTTCTGCTCGCGTACGCTATTGCTCGATTTTTCCCTTCTTGTACTTGAGTAAGAACTACATTAATACCGAAATCGCTCGCGTCGGTGTGTAGTTCAAACGGTAACGTAAAGTCAGGATATGTCAGAGTTGGGGCTGTCACGAGTTGTTCCTTAATTCTGTCGAACGCGATTTGTTGGCTTTCATCCCATTCCCAGGAGACGTTTGTCCTCAACAGTTTATTTAGCGGTTCTGCTAAGGTGGCTAGTTGAGGAATGAAATGTCTATACCAGGACGCCATTCCTAAGAATCGTCTTAACTGTTTAACCGTTTTTGGCTCTGGATACGCGCGGATGGGTTCTACTTTTTCTGGGTCTACTTGTAGACCCTCGTGGTTTACAACGAATCCTAAATACTTTGCGGATGTGACTCCAAACTTACTTTTCTCAGGATTGATTGTAAGACCTGCCGCTTGTAACCGGTCTATTACTATTTTGAGCCATGCTTTATGTTCTTCTAGAGACTCTGTTACTATTACTATGTCATCTAGATACGCGTATACGTATGGTTCCATTTCGGGTCCGATCAGAGAATCGATCATTCTCTGAAAGGTCGCTGGAGCACCTGACAACCCAAATGGCATACGAGTGAACTGAAAAAGTCCAAGACCTGGAACTGTAAAAGCAGTATATTCTTTACTTTTTTCCGAAAGGGGGATCTGGTGATAACCCCATTTTAGATCTAAGGTTGTGATATACTTGGCTTTTCTGAGCTTTTCCAGTATCATGTCCATCTTCGGCGATACCCTGTACTATCGTTGTTTGATAGCTGGGTGGTTCTCTACGTCGATAACATGTTCTGCGCGGTCTGTCGCGGGTAAGTTATCTGGTACTAATCTGAGTATAGATGAAATAAATTGTTCTAAGTCATTTCTCTCTTCGGCAGAGATTACTTTTAACCCGTTTACTTGATCTACTTCTAGTGGGGTGTTTTCCTCTGTGACTTTAATTGCTTCTATACCCTTTTCCGTATAATGGTGTACCGTGTCTGGGTAGTCGGCCATGTATCATTTTCTTTGACTACCATCAAGTATCACGCCAAAGGTGTGAATAAAGTCCACTCCCAGGAATGGGTGAACAGGTGTTCACCCATTCCTGGGACGATCAGCACCTTCATCATGCGGGATACCCGATCGATCTCTATTGGGAGATAGCAGACTGCTTTTACTGGACGAACCGTACCGTCGGCTGTCACGACTGCTTTTTCGGTTGCCGCTTGCAATTCCGCTTTGTACTTGTCGGCAATTGCTAAACCGATATCTCCCAATACTGTGCGCGATGCACCATTATCTATTAAGGCTTGTACGTTAGGGGTATTACCTATTCGTATACTCGTAAATACCCTTAAACTAAAACCTTTGTCCTCCGCTGGCGGTTCCCTAATTTCTAATCGCAGCGGTTTTTCTTCGGATATTGAATTCGGTTCAATGTCCGATTTCAAAAGTGACATGATCGCTTGGTTTTTCTCCCATGGACATGCACCATTAACTGCCTCAACGCGATCGTTCAACAAGACAGTTTGGTTGGCCTCAAATTTTCGGGTGGCTTTCCGGTTTTTCGACTTCTTGTTAACGATCCCCGCGGATCTCCGGTTTTCTATGAGTACGGGTACGGATTTTTCCGCGGCTTTTACAATTACTGTTGTTGAGGTCTAAACAGTTTCTGAGGAGGAGGAGTTGACCTTTACTTCTCCTCCTTCTTCAGGTTTCCCGGACAACTTTCGCAATCTTTGGTTGTTACCCCGTCTTTTCCGCATCGTCTACAGTAATCCTGTCGTCTTTTTGCTGCGCAGCCCGTTTGGAAGTGTCCTGTATTCTTACAATTCCAACATACCACTGGTTTTTGCTCGGAATTGTGTTTGGTCTCTGCGTTTCGGTTGGGGGTTCCATCTGTGTTCTTTTTGACCGTTTTCGTTTCTGGATGTGGCTTTTTCTTGACCCATTTTTGATCTCGTTTCTGTTGAGTCTGTTCTGATGGAGTTTGGTTTGCTGTTTTATTATTTACTAAAGCTGCTACCAAGGCTTCTATCGTTTTTGCCACGTAGTCGGTTTTCACATCGGTTTCTGCTTTTGACTCTACTGCTGTTGATTGTCTGATTACTGTATCTTGTTCGATGGCTGCTACTTTTGGGCTTATCGGCTTTTCCGTTGAAGATCCTTTGTAGGCGTATTCTGGAGCAATCATCGTTTCCGGAGGTGGCATGGGTCTGTTTTCTTGCACGGCCGTTAGTACTCGTTCTTGTTCCGCAATTAAATCAGCTAACTCGTTGTAGTTCGTGAATTCGTGTCTTCTGATGCACAGCCGGTATTCTGTGCGGAGATTTGCGTGTTCCTGTCCAATCGGGATTCTAAGTCCACCCTTCGGTTCGATAGTTGATATAAGCCGAACATGCATTGGAGATAATCTGATCCTAGCTCATCAGGTCCTTGTCTTCGTGCTAGAATTTGCTCTTCCAATCGGTTCTGGAATCTGTAGTCTCCGAATCTTCTTTGAAGGTGTTGTTTGCACTCTTGCCATGTTACAAATCGCGATTCATTTTGTCTGAACCAACTTTCGGCTGTGTCCGTCAAGAGAAAGGGTAGGCCCGCTAAAATTTCTTCATTGGTCATTGATGAAGCTTTGATTCCTACTTCCACTCTCCATAAGAATCTTTCGATGCTGGCGTCCTTATGTCCACTAAATTAGAGCTTCCAACTTCCCACAATCCTGGAAACATCTCGAGGTTGTCTAAATTCGTTCTTTTTGTTGTAGAATTAACGTTGGTCTGTTTCCCAGGGCCTAAACGGGTTAGTGACTTGCCCTGTTCTTCCGTGGTCGTAATTTAGATTTTGTGGAATCGGGTACTCTTCCGTTACTGGGACCCTATTTCCGAAAGTCGGTTGTCTATCTTGGCGTCCCTGGTATCCTTCTATTGTATGTCTCCGTTGGGATTCGTCTGTTGGATTTCCAACTGGGTATAAGGATGGTCTGGGGTTTACCAAGGTGGTTAGTTGCGGCAGGGAAAACCGTTCTTGTTCTCTAAAATCGTATCCTGTAATCACGTTGTCGTTTCCCCATGGTGTAGCTCCGGTCATCGTGTGGCGTTCTTGGTTGTGGCTCTAACTTAAACCGTCGAATCTTGTGTATCGGTTTCCTGTGATTACCGTTGGAATCGTCGGTGGGGCTGTTACCGTTGTCATTGTTGTACATACGGGTACGGTTTGTGGGTACGCCGAATTCGGTAGCGCGTACGCGGAACTTTGGAACTGATATGTGTGACTCGGTTGTCCGTATGTTTGACCCCATGTGTTCTGTTGTAACGCACTATGTGTCGGTCTTGACTGTATCGGTTGACTTTGACATATTGTTGTGGAGCTACACGTTGGACAGATTTTATTCGCTGTTGGTTGGTTCAGAATCTGTCCCTGAACCAACGTCATGAATTCTGTCTGTTTCTGTACCAGTGTCGCCAACGCATCCATTTGTTTCTGCATAAGTGAAATAGACTCGCGCAGTTCGTGGGTTTCCGATTTGTCAGAAAATTCTAATCGGGGATCTATGGCTATCCTGTCCCTTCGACCAGTGTTTACGTGTAAATACTTTGGGTCAGGTGGGAGAAAGCTTGTATGGAAATTTTCTGGTCGGATAACTCTACTAATTCCATTTGAGTTGTTTGAAAAATTATTTTCTGCTGAAATTACAATTGGACTTTCGGGTAATTCGAAGTTTCTAGCCGAGCCTGGTGTGTGAGGCGTAGACGTTTGTAATTCGTTACCGGGTCTCGGATACGCGACGTCGCTGTCGTACCACGGTACTTCCGATTCGCCTTGCATACGTGCAATTAGTCTTTCTAGTCTCGAACGAACTGTGTCAAAACTACCGAGACTACTACAACCGTTTATTTCTAACTGACGTTTCATTTCCTCAAAAGCGCGTACGCTTTCTCCTAATTGTTCTGTGAGGCTCGGTCTGCTTGTCATTTGGTCCTTAATTTCATTTGACTCTTGTGTATGGGACTGGTGCACTTGCACTACTGTTTCAACGCTGTTTGTCTGTTCTTCAGACGTTATTTCGTCAAGTCCCATGTCCGTTTTGTCATTCGAATCTACTTGCTTATCTGACATTTTAAATCGCTTTAATTTTTTTTACTACTCAAAAGAAAGTCTCGTTGAAAGAAAATAATTTAAATTTCAATCTTTAATTTAATAAAAAAAAATTCAAAATTCTCCAAAACTTCCTAGATTTTCTCAAATTATTAGAATAAAACTTTTAATTTATTGAAAATTTTCCAAATTTAATTTTTCTTTCAAATACTTTCTCTTGAATTCCGCAAACCAAAAAAAAATTGAAAATTTCCAAGATTTCCTAAAATTTCCGAAAATTACCGCTCCTTCCTACACTTCTTCCGATTGATTTCTGACTTTTCGACAAATTTTTCTACTTTTCCGAGTAAATTATCGGTTCATTTCTTAAATTTCCTAAGTTACCGATAAATTTCC
The DNA here is from genome assembly GCA_032872475.1 of Leptopilina myrica (nomen nudum). Classification (NCBI taxonomy): domain Eukaryota; kingdom Metazoa; phylum Arthropoda; class Insecta; order Hymenoptera; family Figitidae; genus Leptopilina; species Leptopilina myrica (nomen nudum). The sequence goes on from CM065466.1 coordinate 22,049,499, forward strand.
CAAAGTTCTCGGAAATTACCGCTATTTACTATTCGGTTTCCGACTGTTTTCTGTTTTATTGTAAATTTTTCTATTTTTGGGAATTAATTATAGGTTAATTTCCTAAATTTCATAAATTCCCAATGTAACGGGTAATTTTTCCGAATAAAACAATTATCTAGCTGGCATAGAAACAAACAAAACAAAAATTTTTTTAAATCGGAATTAGCTATAATTACCTAATTATATTTTCTCTAACTGTTTTTGGAGATTTCTTACGTTTCCCTGAATTTCCAAAAATTTCTGGTAATTTTCTCCTTTATTACAAATGTCTTAAAAAGGGAAAATAATTTGAGAAGTTATTATTTATCTTTTACTTGGGTTCGTGCCTGTTTAATTATTTCTTTTTACAAAAGAGAGTGAAAATTCTTTTCTATCCTATTAATCTATTTTCAAAATTATTTCTTCACTTCCGTTATCGAGAAACCCAATAAAACCTTCAATGGAATTAAAAAAAATAATTTTGACAATTTGTCAATTTACTTTTTTTTTAATTTTTAATAATTAAAGAAAATCTTTCTACTTTTCTCGAGGGTGGTAGGGGGCACTGCAGGTACAAAAAAATCTTCTTTCATGCTGAAAAAAATATACAACAAAAAAAACAATTTTCAAAGCATCAACTACAAGATTATTATAAAAATAAATTTTCAAAATTTTCCTAGAAGAAAAATAAATAGTACCTGTCAGATCAACAATAAAGAAAGAAATTTGAAAAGAAAAGAAAATTCAATTACTCACCAGCGGTGAAGGCTCTCATTCAGTTCTCTCACTACAAAATTACACTGAATATTCCTCTATCGTCTCTCTCACCTGTCACGGCCCTTGAGTTGGGCGCCAATGTTGTAATGATATTTACTTTTACTTACGGGTTTTACCCATTAATTGTTACAAAAATGGCAACTATCGGTTTCCCGATTACCGAATTATAAACTCCACACTTCGAATTTATAATACACCATCGATGACCCGTTTTAGGGAACTTCCCCGGCGCCAGGTAGGTGAACTACCCGGATCACGATAGCAGAAACAAAACAGGAACTTTCCCGGACTAGCTCAAAACCGAGCTCACTATTTTATTCAAAACGAAGTTAACTTTAAGTGACGATAATCTATCAGGGGTGAGTACCGCACACAGGAGAGAGAGAGACAGACACAATGAATTTACACTCAATTAACAAATTTGACTAGAGAGAATTTAATTAATTAATCGAAATAATGTAACTTTATTTTTCCACACTTTAATTCTATTTATCAAAGAATGAGAACTTCCACACGCCGGTCTATGTACTCGACAACCGAAAATGGCGGCGTCGTATCAGCTTGCCATGCGGTCCTTGGTCTTGAGGTTGTTTCTCGGTCACACCGTACACCGGTGATATTCCCAAGATAACGAGGAGATGAGTCCTGAGCACTAACCTGTGATCCGTTCCAAACGGGAACGGAAATCCATCTTTTTCACTTTTTCTCTGGTAGAAAATATCGACCGCGGTGATACCGTATTTTACAATCGGCAGCCAGGCACGAACTGTCGAAATTAGGTAAATTGGCATCCTGCTTCGGTCCCATACATAGTTCATGCGCACCATGGGTTCGCCCCAGCAGCATGATAACAGGCCCAACATCTATGACAGGTGGTTGCCAGTTGACAGTAGATTTGTGCCGATTGGTATAAATTGTTGACACATTTTCGGTCGGTTAATAATTAAATAACAATAAATAAATTGATGTTTTATAATCAACCATAACGTGTGGAATTCTCTTGAGGTAAACAATATATTTTTGTACAACTCAACATTTCTGTGTTATATCGATTCTATATAATTCAAAGATATAATCATAAAGTAAAAATGTTGAGTTCGATTCTGGCTACCGTATTTAATTTATAATAATTATTCACGAATAGATTGAATGAGTTTCGGCGAGAACTTAATTCGGTTTTTATAACGTGATTATTTAAAATCAACGTTACAACATGTGTATGTCTTTAGTGTATATGTGTGGGTATACATGTGTATGTATTGAGTGTATATGTGTGAGTATACATGTGTATGCATTGAGTAGTGTTCATATATATGTTCATATATATATGTGAGTAGGGTCGGTCGGTCGGTCGTTCTTCAACTTAATATAGTAAAGGATATTAAAGCGAAAGAATCTACCAACCATCCGAATCAATCTCACAAAATATTTCTCATTAAGCTCTTGAGTTTCATATGTATCGACAGCACAGCCATCCTGAATACAGAAACCTGCTTTTTCAGAAAATGTTTTTTCGAAATTAATAAATAATTTTTTTAAATTGTTTTTTTTATTTTTATATCTAAAACACTGCTAGTTTTTTCTCTGGATGATATGTAAGTCGGGTTACCATCATTTACCCTCAGTAGTACATTATATTACAGCAATATTAAGAACATTGCCTCAACATTACCAAATATTGCCTCATTGTTGCCAATGTTACTGGAACATTTTGTGCTACTGGGGACTATATTTAAATTACGAGTTTACTGTAGGTGGATTATTAGTTTACCTAATCTGTTTGTGTGGAATGGCAAAAATTCGCCTGTGTGGGCATTGAAATCCCCCATTATAATTATTTTCCCATCCATTGGAATTTTCATCGATAGTTCTGTTATTAAGTCTTTAGAGATCTTTGAATTTGGCGGAATATAGAATGAAATCAGGTATAGCTGGCCTAAAATTTATTTGACTTTTAGTTCTACTATTTGAATGAATTCCATCCAAGGGCCGTTAAAGTCAATTTTTTCAAATAGAAATGAATTTTTAATGAATATTGCTGAGCCTCCTCCGGGGGAAATAGAGTTCCTATCATTTCTAAGGCAGTTATAGCCTTTAATTTTATAATGTGTGTTTGCTGGTGTAAACCATGTTTCTGTTACTGATAATAAATCTAAGTTGTTTTGATATAAAAGTGTTTCTACTTAATTTTTTTTGTTAATTAAACTACGCGCATTCCATGTTTCACACTTAAATTCAGTATTACTGGGGAGTGTATGCATTAGTGTATTTTAGTTCTTTTATAGTTCTAATATAATTAAAAAGCATGCGTGATTAAGACTTTTTATTTGTTTTGACTATATTAATTAATTGATTGTCGATTGATATGCGGGCAGCTGGCTATCGACTGTCAACTGCAGGCAGACGTCCGTCAGACGCTATTGTCCCTCATATCGTTGTTTTCTTGTTGTGATGTTAGGTCTGGTGGTTTTTAAAAAAATATTTTCTGAAAAAGCAGGTTTCTGTATTCAGGATGGCTGTGCTGTCGATACATATGAAACTCAAGAGCTTAATAAGAATTATTTTGTGAGATTGATTCGGATGGTTGGTAGATTCTTTCACTTTAATGTTTATACTCAGTTGTTAAAAAACTCTCTATTGATTGTTTGCACCTCATTAAAGAATTCTTTAACGTCTGTTATATACAGTCTAGTCTTCCAGAGGACTGGAGGGCGACATTGGTTCGTTTTCTTCCCAAACCCCATGGCAAATGCTTTAGACCAATCTCACTTACATTATCAATGGGCAAGCTGATGGAGAGAATGGTGCAAGCCCGCCTGGAACATTATACAGAGTCGAAAAATCTTATCCCAGAACAACAATACGGATTCCGCAGAGAGAGATCAGCTCTCGACTGTGTCTCGGCTCTAACACTAGACATACTAAACGGGTTTAGTCACGGAAAAGTACAGCCACAGTAGCACTAGACATAAAAGGGTCATTTAAGGAGGTTCTCCGGCAAATCAATTTTCTTCGAAATTTTACCAAATTTTGAGAGAATATTTATTTTTGTATACTTTATAAGTGGCAAAAACCTCAACACCCCTTACCATGCTAAAACCGTAAATATTCAGGTTTGAAGTTTTAACATTTGCATAGGATTCCACATAAAGCATTTAAAAATGTGACATTTTATTTAATTGCTGACAAACTTTTCTTACAATTTTTTTTTAAAACTAGTATATTGTAGAGTCAAATTAATAGAATAATATGAAACAGTTTCAAGAGGGTTAACCATGCTTAATTTTTTAATAGAGCACTTTTAAGTAGAAAAGTCAGGTTGATTTTCCATTGCGCGTCAAGCGGCAAGAGAGACAACTTCTGTCACGCGCTTGAGAAAGAGAGAGAAAGCACAAAATCGTTCTCAACTAATACTTAGGTGGTGGGAGTGGTCGATTCGTATAAAATGTGTCGCGCGCGATCGAGCACCACTGGAGCCGGAGAACCTCCTTAACGCCCTCCTTCCAAAAGCTGTACTCTCACAACTAAAAATAGACAATGTGCCCTGTAGGATAATTAATTTCGTGTCGTTTATGATAACCAAGAGAAATTTTTATTTCAAAACTGATTCCTCAAACCCGCGAGTCTGCGGAGTAGGGTTCTCCCAGGGGGTGTTCTGTCGCCCTTACTCTTCAACTTAGCCTTAAGAAATATAAGTGACATTCTGCCTGAAGAGGTAAATATACTCCAATTTGCGGACGATATTCTATTGTATTCCTCGAACGAAGACATCAACATGGCCCAGTCACTCATAGAAGAAGCAATTGATAATTTAATTCCTTGGTTACGAACACTGGGTGTTTTTATTTCTCCTGAAAAGAGCCAATTCTGTATTTTCTCGAGGGTTAACAAAGATCTTTCACATTAAACTATTAGGGTAGATACGACCCAAATTGTAAACTCAAACAAATTAAAATACTTAGGGGTAATTCTTGACAAAAAAATCACATGGCAAAATCAAATCGAAGACATGGTGTTCAAAGCAAATAAATCCCTGAACGTAATCAGAACCCTAACTAAAATTTCATACGGAGCGCACCCTAACTCAATGTTAAACGTGTACAGGGGTCTCACTTGAGCATTCTTAGAATGGGCCGCGGCCTTCATAGCAAACACAAGTCGTTTTAAGTTAAAAACACTCGATCGCGTACAATATGCAGCTTTAAGGGCTGTATTGGGTTGTATGCGCACGACTCCTATACCCATCCTCCTCTCTGAGGCAAGCGAACCACCCTTAAAAAGTCGTAGAAAATTACTGATTAATAAAAATTTAATTAGACTGGTCAGCTGGAGTGAAAACCCAATAACTAGGAGAATCGGACAGATTATGAAGGACAACCACACAATTAAACAGAAACCAAAGTACTTAACAGAATTTTCTCTAATTAAACTTACAAAACAATTAGTAATATTGTCCCCACAAGTAAAAAACCCAAAAAACAAGCTTACTTTTATCCAGATTGGGCTAATTTAACTTATAACATTAACGATTGCTTGGACACAGAGATAGGTTTGAAATCAAATAAAAAAAACAACACAAGTAGTACAATCAATCATATTATACAAGAAAAATTTTCCCCAACACTTCAATATTTGAAGATAGTTCTTTTGAAGAAAAATTTAACAAGGCTGCATACGGTATATTCCTACCGGAAATGGGACTCGGAATGGGAGTGAAGATACTGGGGTGTTTCTTCCCTCTAATGACCGAACTTTCAGGATAGACTCAGCTCTCAAATTTGCACTTTATAATTCCATTTCTAATCCTATGATTCTCACAGACTGACTTAGAGTAATTCAACTAATAACAGACAGATTAAAAAACTCTGAAACACGCATAATCATTCACAACATTACTAAACTTATAACACAAATCAAAAACAATAAACATTCTGTAAAAGTTGTCTGGATTCCGGAACATTCTAATGTTAAAGGAAACGATGAAGCGGATAAAATTGCAAAAACAGCGCATGAACTTCAAATTGGCAAAACTGACACATACTGTAAAGAAGACATACACTGTAAAAAAAGGGAGTTAAATTTTAACTCGAAAAATTTAACTCCTAACTCTCGAGTCCGTTAACTCCCTAAATTTTTTACAGTGTATTAAAATTAATAAACGAACTCTCTAAATTTGAATCAGTGAAAAGTCGCTGATTCACCAGCCCAGAGTATGCAGCTGATCAAACAGCGTATGTACGCTGGAAAATCAGTGCATATACGCTGTTTCATCAGTTTATATTTACTGATTGACTCAGCTGCATACTCTGGGCTGGTGAATCAGCGACTTTTCGCTGATTCAAATTTAGAGAGAAGATTACAGAACCACTATAAACAAGGAATGGCCTTTCTTCCCAGAAGCCAAAAGCAGACAAACATACTTATTCTAAAACGGAAAGATCAAGGTTTAGAAAATTTGACCTCACAAGAAGAACAGTCAATCTGATCACACGACTGAGGACGGGCCATGTCTGTGTGGGCGTATTGTTCCAGAGAATAAGCTGGAATACTCCACCAAAATGCGGATGTGGCTTCTCTCCAAGTAGCGTCTTGCACTATATAAGGGACTGTTCCTTATTCGCACCAGGACGAGAGGGCTTTATTAGGTTCTATTCCGGCAGATTTAACAGCTGGACAGTGAACCTCCGCAATTGAACCAACTATTATGGGTAAGACTCCGTCAGAAAATATGCGATTTGCATGGGGTCTTTGGATTAGGCTGTAATTTTGTGAAATTGTAGTATTGGATACTAGAAACTAATGTGCCAACAATTTTTTGAAAATTTTGAAATTTGTTGAAGTTACGCCATTTTGAATTTTTTGTTATAATTTTTTTAAATCTTAATATTTCCGAAAGTTTTTAATTAAATTTAATAAAATTTGTAAGGCTTATACTTGAAATCACGTTTCTTCTGACTATCACAGAACGAAACAAAAATTTTTTTTTTGCCTAAAAAAAGCAAAAAAAAAATTTTTGAAACTGTTTTGCTCGAGCGGGACCGATTTTTTAGTTTTCTTGTAAATTAATAAAATATTCCTTATAATTTCATCTTCTATTTAAATCAAAGAAATCGATAGAGACTCAAATAGTTTTTCAGATATTGCAATTTTTGTGGAAGCGCGACATCGTTTCGGTGCCAGCGCTGTGTTAGTGCCCGGGACGCCTCGCACAGTAGCATTCTTACACTTTACTGTTCGAAATTGTCTAGAGCCTACAAATTTTATCTGATTTTGATGTTCTTAGTCTTAAATGAAAAGAGATAAATTTTCTAAGAGTTTCCTAGAGACCCTTTGTTTCAATTTTGAATTGTTTATATATTTTTTTGTTACTCAAAGTGAACAATTTACAAAAATTTTCAAAAAAATCGTGTTTATTTTTTATTTTTTCATTTATCATGATCGAAATCAATTTAAGGCTATGTCCAAGTTGCAAAATGTAAAGAAACCAAGCACTAAAATCACATTTTTCAAACAGCTTTTTTCTCACAAAAATTAACATTTTAACACACTCTTTTCGGAAATCCCCACGTGAAAGGATTCCCGAAATTTTAGCAGAATGACTCCGGGAGTAGTTCGTGGAGCATTCCCGGAAATGATTTCCGGAAATTGTGACAAATTGGACTTTGGTGAATTTTAATTTTATTTCTTTTGCAAAATATGTTCAAACTATTTAAAACAAGTTTTCCAGTTTATCCTTAAATATAAAATATATCCTAGGTTATTTTTTAGAAAATTCTCCGAGATTTTAGCACCTAATTTTTTAAATAGTTGTTAATTACTTCAGAAAGTTAACCTATTATTTAAAGTATCTTATTTTAAGAATATTTTTAAATTTTAAGAATACAATAATATTTTTATAAAACAAAAAATGTAAACAATAAAATTTGTGAAATTTCTTCTCTTCTTCACCGTAAAAAACTGTTACACCTTCTTCCCACTGCACATAAGAATTAGTTCTCTTTTTCTGTCGTGTATACAGAGTAGATGTAAACATTTCGTTATTTATGTTACATCGACTAAAAATTTGAGGACCGGCTTCCTAAAATTGTACTTTTGTTACATGTGTTACATCAATAATTGCTTGAAGATCAGTGACCGTGATATCAATTGTAGGTCGTTGACCATGGGTGTGAAATACTTGATATTCTTCTGGTCTTATAGGATTCATTAGATATTTAAGGCTTCTATAGGCTTCAAAAATTGAGATTGTATTTGATAATTCGATGTCAATTTTGTTGGAACCATGAATCATTTTCACAACCTCACCATTGTGGCCTTCTGACGAAAATGCCGACCATACCCAAAGGGGCCCCCACATTCTGACATGTGATGCAAGATGCGATAGTTGATGAATGTTACAGGAACACTTATTTCGACCATACAATTGCTCTACATCAATTACAAATATATGTAAAAGAGTGTCTGCTAAATTAAGTTCGGTTGGATTTATTTCTTCTTGTAACAATATATAAATTGCTCTGGAGAGAAGTAAAAAATGGTCATAATAAACTCGATCTAAACGATTTCTTAGCACGACTGGACCGTAATGTAAAAGAAATCCTCTTAATTCGGATGCTTTCCAATTACTAAGATGAGACAATTTTCTCGGTGTTCGTGTGACCTCATCCGGAGGTGATATTGTTTCGATAATTTCGTCTCGAACTTCTTTAGGCAAGTAATAATCTTTTTTGTGACTATATGAACTGCACCACAACTTAAGGAGCATGTTCATTACGCCTAGCAAAACTGCGTGCATGTAGTCGGCGGTAAATCCTTTCGATCTGTCAAAATGAGGTATTGAAGTTACAACTGATGGACCTTTAACTCTCTTGAAATGCTTTAAATTTTCATATCTCTCAACAATCATTGTTTGTGTCTCCATTCGTTCAGCAGTTCTTAGCGGAGGATCTTCATGCACCGTTGGAAAAATCCAATTAGAACCACATCCTGTTTCGCAAGATTCTCCTGTTGCCTCGCAACTCCCACAACTATTTTCTCCATTATATAACATAAGATTTTACATTGACCCTTTAGCAGGCGCATCTAAACATGCAAGAGGAGCAACAATTTAAATGGTGACTATACGATTTGACACTGGATGTTTCCATTGAAATCCATTGGTATATAAATTTTCCAAAGTCGATGCAAAAGGTTTTAAGTAAGAATTCATATCCGGTTTTTTACAGCTGCGGTTAGTATAAAAAACGCTGCACACGAATTGAAAGTTTCTTCGGTATTTAGGACTAATGTTTGCAACTTGTACATAAATCGGCCACATGTTACTTTTTCCGCTTTTCGAGATTTTTACTCCGTCCGTATACCAAATTAAACAAGTTGTTCATTTCATGACCATTTAGCTTCCTCAATATATATTATTATATATAATTTTATAAGTTAAATAATTATAATAGTTTATTAAATATAATTAATAAACCGGGTAAAGTACCCTGAATAAATATTAATTATTCAATTTTTTATTATAGAATAATTATTTTAAAGTGTTATGATAAAATGTCAAAAAATACAAAATTTTATTTTTTTGTGAAAAATTAAAATATTTATTAATTCTATAAATTTTGATGAAATATATACTTTATATACATGAATCGATTCGTTTTTATGTCAGGAATGCAATTTTGACAAGAATTATTAAAAATTTTAATATAGAAAAAAGTTATTTCAAAAAACCAAAAAATTAATTTTTTCAAAAATTAAAAAAATGTTGAAAAAATTTTTTTTTAAATATATTTTTGAAAATCCTTCTGTCTGCTTCTTGGTATTCATGACCGTAATACATCTACAAAATCTTATCAAAATCCATCAAGATGTGTAAGAGAAAATTTGTCCACAAGAATCGGTGACATACACACACACACATACACCCACACACACATACACACACACATACATACACACATACATCCGGACATTTGTTCCTCTCGACGAATTATATATACTACATTTGAAAATTTGTAAAAATAATTGATTTTAAAAAATTCGGAAATCGACATCACTATAAGGCTTCCTTTATGAGGAAGCAAAACAAGTCATATTTTCCAGAAATAGCTGTAGTTTTTAGAATACGATACTCTGTACCTGATGTTATGTCATACAAATTTTCTTCATTTCTATTCTCACATACATTTCGAAAATTATCTATTAAGGCATGAAGATTTCTTATTTCGAAGACATTTCGGAGGTACGATTTCAAGTTAAACTCTAAAAAGAAACTCTTCACCTTCCTACTACTACAACGTTCACATGTCTCTCGTTGATCCTCATCAATCTATTTCCCTAAGTAATAGAAACAGTCGGAACAAACTCTGTGTTTTGTTGATAAATTCGCCTCTGAATTAGGTACTAACATGTCAATTAATGAAAATAATCTATGGTTCGTAATAGGAATTGTGTGATCCTCTGGTAAAAATAAATTAATTGTAGTTAAAATGTCTCCTAAGGCTTTTTTAGTCAAACTATTTGTCACGTAAACCTTCAATATTTGACATAAAGCATCACCACCACGAAGCGTTGCTTGTTCATAAATTGGTTGGTGCAGCCAATTTGGTGCATTTTTATTATCGCTATCTTCATTGTCATTAAAGTTGGATATTGAAGATGTTGACAACAACGATTCAGACGACGAATGCTCAGTTGACAAATTTAAAGACGAATTTTCTAAATCTCTTCTATCCATACCGTTTTCAATTTCAGAGTCCGATGATGAACTAAGAGAAAATGAATGATTTAAAAGTGGCAATATTGGAAGATCGTCCACTGATGGCGCTAAGAATACGGAAGATGCTAAAGACATTGAAGATGCTCTATTTGACGATGATTCTGTAGCTTCCATAGTACTTTCACTTTGTAATAAAGAAGAATTGGATGTGTTTAAAATGTCTTCAATTGGCGACGACATGTTTTTTGATATTAAAGTATTTTGAATTTTTTATCAAATGATCTCTGAAATTAATAGAAAATATTTTATACTCTTAAAAGTTTATTTAAGAATTATTTTACGAATTAATTATTTTTAAAAAAATTATCTATTAATTTGATATTATTTACTATTTATTATGAACTGTGTAAGATTAGGTGAGGTAAATAGAAACAGAATTGCAAAGTAAATATGAAACAGGCATTATTTATAAAAATAATTGACAGAAAAATCAATTTGAATTGTGCAAAATCACTATTTAATTATTATAAAAAAGTCCTCAAAATGAGTGAATTGCATAAGATTCTAAGAATTTTCTTGTCATGTTAGTTTTCATCAATTTTTGTTAATTTTTAACTAACTGGAATATTTGTCAATTATTGAACATTTTTTGTAATATTTGAGAAAATTTTACTATTTACATTGCACATATCAATAACATTAGTTAAAAGTAATGATAAAGCTAATTTCCTAACACTAATAGATTTTTTTAAATCTTCTGAATAAATTATTTCAAAAAAGTATTTTTTAGAAAAAAAGTATTTCATTTTCCATGAGAAATTATTATTATTGGTAATTTATCAACTTGAAAAGGCAAATCTTATAATAACTATTATTTTAAAGTTAATAAACTTGACAAATTATAACTAACTATATATTATAGAAATTTCTTATTAATAATTTTATATTAAAATGTTTAAAATTTACATAGAAGAAAAACGTGACTTATTCAGAAATTAGATAATTTATGGGTAGAATCGATCAATTACAATATCGCTCTGTTAATTCTTTTTAAATAAAACTAGCATAGGATGCGCGCGCTAAAGCGAGCGTTCACATTCTACTTCAATTGTTAAAAGAAAACAAGTATGATCACGAATTGAAATTAATATTTATATTCTCATTCATTTTTATTATTGAATTAAAAAAAGTATTTAATTGTACCAAAACAATTATTATCGCAGTGTTTCTAATTTTTACAAATAAAATCAAACTTATGTCAGTACGTAGTACAAACATATCTTAACAACAATTACCATTAAATGGAAATTATAAAGATTTATATTATTTATTTCCAAAAAATCAGAATTTTATTATAATAATTTATATCATTTATTTTCAAAAAATCATAAATTTATTGAAAGTCTGGATTAAAAAATTAAGAAAAGAAATTATTCAAATTTTTTACCTTTTTCTCAATACAATTTAATATTCTGTAATATAATTAAAAAAAAATTTTTTTAGACTGCATAACCAGTTAAAAATTGAAAAAAATTATTTAAAAGAATGTATAATGTATTTAGGAAAATAAACCACTAAAAGATAATCTACTTTTACTAAAGAATATTATATATTAATTACAGAATGTTTAAAAATTTTTGAGCAACCAGCTCTAGTCGATTTTCGCTGGAGTGACCCAGAATACAACTAATAGTTAATTTAAGCTATACAATTTTTATTAGTATTTATTATCAGTATTAAATTTTTAAAAGAAATTACAAAAAAATAGTTAATTAAGCCAAAACATTTATATTATCATCTATCTCTAAAAAATCAACATTTTGTTAAAGATTATGTTTAAAAAATAAAGAAATTATTCCACTTTTTGAATCTTTTTTTGATAACAATTAAGATTTTGTTGAATAATTTTTAAATTTTGTTAGAAATAAATAAAAGAAACTATAGTAATTCGATTTGTCCGACAAAAGATTTTTGACAACACTTATTTTTTAATAGAAAAGAATAAAAGAAATTTTCTTGATTTTTATTTGTCACCAGCACCTGCTTAATTTTTAAAATTAAATTTAAAAGTTAAATATTTTTTACTTTAAATCCAATTCTAAACTTGGTACAGCAAAGCAAAAAACTAAATAAAATCAATAGATTTTTAATTTAATAATTATTTTTTAGAATTATTAAAAAATAAATAAGACTTCAATTCAATTCATATTATTAAAAAAATACTAAATAATTAATTCTTATTATTTATTAATCAATATTTATTTAAAAATTGTATTAAATAAATAGAAAATGATGAAAAAAATACTACAAATTTTGTAAAAACAATATGATTGTCAAAATTAATTACAAAATGAAAGTTTTTTAAAAAAATGTTGATGGAGAAATATAAATAGTTCAAATTACTTTATTTTTTATTTGATTTAAAATAAAGAAAAAGAAATTATGCAAATTTTTTTATTGATTTTTACATGAAACTTAAAATAAATTCATTTTTAGAAGGCTAAAAAATTAAATCTTATTAACGAAATTCTTCAAATGAAATTAAACATTTTGTTTTTTAATAAAAAAAATGTGAATTGTGAATAGACATTATTATTAGATTAATATATTAGGGGAGAGTGGAGCAAACCGGACCCCTCTCAATATTTCCAAAATGGCGAAATTGTCAAAAGTGCTATTTAGAAATTTGAAACAACCTTGTGTAGTATACCTTATTTTTTCAATTTGACATTTTTTACTTTTGTTTGTGCAACGCTGAAAGCAAAGGTTTAAAAAAAATTTTTTTCTACACTTTTCCGAATTTTTTTTAAGGAAATTCTGAAGAAATCGTGTAATATTTTCATTTATTAGGTCTTGGGCTTTAAAGGTACACATAAAAAAATATATATACAATGAAAAATAATTGTCTTCCAATGAGAATTTGACCCTTTAATATTGTTTCTCTGATAACGACACACATTTCTATATTTTTATTAAAAAAATATTTATTTAATTAAAATTCAATCCCGAATTATTATTTTCATTACTACAACCATTGTTTACATGATTCTTTATGTTTTTTATTATTGTAGATTATGTAAATGCAATATTATAAATAAAAAACCAAACGGTTTGGTTTGCCCCATGGGGGGTCCGGTTTACCCCAGGGAGTGGGGCAAACCGGCCCTTTGGACAATTTTTTTTAAGTTAACATAGTAACTAAACAATGAATGATGAAGTATAGGTGTCTCTAGGAAAAAGTTGCGCAATTAAATGATCTTTTAAACAACAAACAAGGCATCGAAAAATGAAATCGGTTGATTCGTTTAGTCACACGAGTCAAAAAACCGTTACGGGGTCCGGTTTGCCCTACTCTCCCCTATTATATATCTATTATCATTAGAATGAGAAAATACTTGAGCGTTTTTTTAGCTAGTAAAATATAAAATATCTTTATATACATAAAAGAATAAAAATTGTAATTATGAAATACACAAATTCTTCCTACACATTTTTTTATTAATTTAAAATGGAAAAAACAATTGTTAAAAATTGTAATTAAAGAACAAAAATTTAACAACTGTTTATTTAAAAAAAATAAACACCAAATAATTATAAAATTTATAAATCAATATTATGAAAATTTCTTCCCTTATTTTGTAAAAACAATATCTTTTAACCTTCTTTCTTCTTAAACAATAAAAATTTTGATATTGACAAATCAAAAAACTGTATAATTTCGATCTGTTAAGCAAAGTGTTTTAAAAAAGAAAAATAACAAAAGCATTTACAAAAACTAACTTCAAACTGCGGACAGAATGAATGAAAAATACCAAGATTATTCCTTAATTAAGTAAAGAACACAAAAACAAAATTAATTGTATTCAGTTAAGAATAAAAAAATAAATCAAATAAGAAAAATATTACATTTTATTCTTTTTTCTACTCTGTCACAGAAAAAAATGAAAAATTATCTACCAATAAGGAAACATTACGCCCAGTGGTGTTTTCGCTTAAATGTAAAAGTCCCCACTTCTAACTCTCCTACCATTCTTTTACTCACTCCTTCTATCTGTCACTGAGAATACAGAAAACCATGATGCCCAAACCAAAAAAAGTAGGCGTTACTTTCTTAACTATCCGCCTCTCTCTCGCTCCTACTCTAAACTGAAAGAAAAGACGATACTTCCCACTCTTTCTCTGTATCATGCTTTCTCTCTCATATACTCTGACAAACTTCTCTCTTCAACTCTTCTCTGTCATCAAAAGCACAGCAGGAGGGCGGACGGAATTCTTTCAGACAGAATGAATGAAAGAATACGGAGATTAATATAGATAATTAAATGTAACTGAATATATTTCCAATTTCATAACTTGAAGTGGTTTAAAATATAAATGGACTTACCAATAAAATCTTGAATTATTATTAAAGTATAACATTCTTCTTCAATTTCTTCTATTTCGTAACAAAGTTATGATAAATACTCTTCTCCGTACTTGTAAGCGTGAGCCATTTTCGCAATTAAAAACGGTTGATTTTTCCAATGTCGCTCTGCTTATGTTCCAAAAGATTTCGTATAAAATGCGTAATATTACAAAAGTGTTCATTATATATATTCTCATAAATTTTGATACAAGTTAAGTATATCCTTCACGGTTATGAATTTGACTTCAATATGACATTTGAATACCTATTTTGCATTGAAGTAAAGACGAGTTTCCATTGGTGTGACTAAAATTCGACGTGCGCGCATGGATTGACAATTGTACCAATAAAATTTAAATCTAACGATGAAAATGAATTAATTATAAATATATTTTATGATTAAATAAATATTTGAATATAGTTAATGTTAGTTATAACTAATATAAATGATGATGATGGCAAACGAGGAAAAAGTACGAAAATTTTTAATAAACTGCTTTACTAACGACGGATGGTTTTACATCATGAATTAATCGGCTTTGTTAGTAACAGAAAAATCCGAAATTAAAGTTGTTACGACCCGAGCCAAGGTTAGGTTAGTTTACTAAATTTTTAGTAAAATTGGAGACAAGTTGCTGATTAGTCAAGTTGGTAAGACTTGACATTTATTTTTAAGTGTGGATTTGTTTGACTTTAAAGAAACTACGGGTTTCTGTTAAATAAATTATATGCTTATTCCTCCCTCCTGCAATTATTTATTATTAACAATTATTTTAAACAATGATAGTTACTTACAATTTTTAGAGTGTACAGAGAAGAATGATACAATGAATGAGCTGCAACCAGCTATGCTTCGCTACTTACAGGGATGATTTTTGATTATCAGTTCGTATTTTAGCACTTAAATGCATTAAAATGACTATTTTAACAGTTTATTCACTGATTCTAAGTGTTATTTCGAACACTGTACCTTAATACAAAAGAAAACTTGTTTTCTTTATGTTTCGAAATAACTTGCACTAATTTTGTTAGAAATTAGAAAGAAACTAATGAAAAGACTGTTATAATGATACGACGATTGTATTAATTAAGATTATTACTATTTAGTGCAATTTACTTCTTTTATGAAGAAAACAAGTCTTCTCGTTTTTAAACACCGAAGTTAACAACTCGAATTAAACAATCGAAGGGCCGACTCACGACACTGTTCGGGCAGAAGCTCACCGGAGTATTTGACGACTGTTAACAATTAGACAGGGGTTTATATAGTGCAAAAATTGCTTACTCGATTGGATATGAGACATGAAAAAGTCACGTACCCTGGTCTATTCCTAGAAAACAAACATTCTAGCCGAATCTTAGAATTGTCATATTCTGTATCGTTTTTCGTTAATTTTGCAATTATGTATACAGTTTTTCATGTATTTGCTGATTTGTTATAAACAAGCAATATGACACTCGTTTTTA
This sequence comes from Leptopilina myrica (nomen nudum), assembly GCA_032872475.1. NCBI lineage: Eukaryota > Metazoa > Arthropoda > Insecta > Hymenoptera > Figitidae > Leptopilina > Leptopilina myrica (nomen nudum). The sequence continues at coordinate 22,065,884 of CM065466.1, forward strand.
TAGTTAATCTTAGTTTTCTATGTTTTGTCTAGTCGATTTTCGCATTCCAAGCGATTGCTAAAAATCACGTACTCTATATCATTTTTTCGTTAATTATAGTTATTGGTATCATATTTCATATGCTTTGTTAACATTGTCGTAGACAAGTAATATGACACTCGGTTTTTTTTAATTAGTCTTGCATTTTATTTAAGTTCTATGTTTTATATGAGTTAAGAACAATATTTGAATCTCGAGTCTAGTGTTTAAATTCAGAACCTTCGTGTAGTCATATCACTTGTCGCGACTTATGATAAGCGAGCGACAGCAGATCAATTACCATGAGTGTAGATAATTAACCGACCGTCACCTACTTATCATATATAGTTCTAAATCACGGTCGATTCTCAATTCAATCAACTTAAATGGTAACTTATTTACGCATAGCTTGTCACTTTACCATACATGCTTTCGTTTGCGCACTATATATCTATATATACTACTATATATAGATATATAATTACACTCGTATTTATTAATTTTTTAGCACTATTTATTATAATTTATGATGTTAAAAATGAATGTAATTGATTATAAGTCTATTTTAGACTTATTCGTATTTGATTTTATTGAATTAAATAAGTTTTTTTTTAAATTTTCAGGAAAGTTATATCTCGGGATGTAACAGTCCTCCCTCCTTAGATTATTCATCGTCCCGATGAATTTTAAATTTCGAAGAGTTTTACAATTTATTCAATTTTTACAATGGTGTTTCTAAGTTGTTAAACGTGGTGACATAAAAGTGTTTTGTGTAATGTGATATGTTCATGTTTTTGAAATAGTAAAATGTGCTAAAGAAGTGTTTAGTCTGGAACGTGATGTGTAACTTTTATCCGTTTGTCTGAAGTAAGTAATTTTTGATCCTTTCTTAACTTTGTTCTTTTCTCCCTCCATGAATTGTGAATTTGTCTAGAATCATCAATTTATTGTCACGTAGACATGTCTTCCCTTTCAAGATGTGATCCAAAGACGTCTTCAGTCATCATCGTGAGCCTTAACCGTGTTGATCGTGTGTTATTTGAAGTTTATTTCAATTTCTTAATTATGGAAGAAGAATGTTCTTCATCTACTTCAACTGTTCTCTATGATAATCATGAAGTACGAAATAATTCATGCGTAACAAGCGGAAGATCCGCAACTGTCAGTAAGTATTATTATTTGTTTTTTAAATAGAGAATCAATTCTGAAATGATTATGCTTAAAAATTCGAGAAGCATCTTTTGTTGTTAAAAAATAGTTTCTAAGACTAATTTTGTTACAATTGTTAATTTTCAGTTAACAATAATTCTGCACAACATTCCGACCTTGCAGAACTAATGGATAAAATCCTGATGTTGGTGCTATCCCTAGTTCAAGGATTACAATTGAGTTCGTATATTCATAAAAAGTCGATAGAAGAAAGCCGTCAAAAGGGGAAAAGAGGTCGTCCAAGAAAAAATGCGTATTTTATTTCCGCTCCAGACATGCGAAACATTCGGCAGGATCAATTAATGCGTTTAATTGATAGTAATATTTTTGATGTGGAAAACTTAAAAGAATTAGTGACGACTGTGCTTAATTTGATCCAAACTAATAATGATTCTTCTTCGACCGTGGTTCCATATTTTGAACGGTTAGTTTTTTTTTGTATAAAATTTTGTTTCTTTATTTTGACGCATTATTATTTTTGTTTATTTGTTTTGTTGTTTGTTTAGTGCTGGGACCTCGAATTCACAATATTGCCGCTGTGGACGTGTTCTTTCAATTGACAGCAACATTATTCGATGCACTTGCGGAGAACTAGTCTTCACGGAGTCCTCAATAATTAAGGAAGAACTCGACTTAGATTGATTTTTAATTGTTTTCAGTTATACCTTTAATGAATCCCTTAATAATTTTTTTTTACATGTGCACGTATAATTGTATAATAATAGTTATTCTTATTATTATTATTTTTCGATTCATTTAGTAAATCTAATTACTTGTTTGATTTATGTTTTTTTTGAGTTATGTGTATCTGGTAAAATAAATTAATAATTTGAAGTGTTTGGCTTTTATTAATACTATTAATGTCATATTGTATTCCAGTTATTTTCATAAAGTAAACAAAATTGCTGATTTGAATTAATTTTAAAATTATATTAAAACAATAATATTAATCCAATTAATTTTTTTTTTGAAAGTATATATGTATATATATATTTAATTATTTCATAAACAAAATTATTTCTAACTTTACAATTCTTACTTATGATCGATATTTCCAAAGTAGATTGATATTATGTTTTGTTTAAATTTTAATTTATTGAAGGCGGTTACACAGATTCATGCGCATATAGCGGTTATGTCGTTACAATGTAGATATATTGAGGCATGGTGTGTGCGTTGCATTGTATCTTGCGTCAAACATAGGATCGATACTACGGTCGATGTATGTGTGACGTCACAGTCGATGCGTAACATTAAGTTCTGTGCATGGTTGCATGTATAAATTTGAATCTTTTTGGAAATTTTTTTTTGTGGCTAGTCCTCCCTCCTTAGAACTTCCATTGTCCCCAATGGTCACTTAGAGACTTGTTAATTGATTCGATCGTCGTCTTCTTGAGGAAATTACTTTGTAACATACATATAGGTTTTTAACTACTCCCTACTGAAAAAACCTATGTAGGTCACCACATAGGATCCCATATAGTGACCCATGTGGTAACATACATGGGATTCTACATGGATAGACACATGGGTCGTGACACATGGGAAGACCTATGTGGGTCTCCACATAGGATCTTATATGGTATAAGTTGTAGGATTTTACCAGGTTTATTAAGTAACGTATTTTAAAGACTTTTCAATACAAAATACTACTGCGAACCAAATAATTAAAATATTCAACTGATGTAAGTTATGTAAGTAGGAAAAAAATAATGATTAAATTTGTAGAAAACTTCAATATTAAATTTTTCAAATCAACAATACTTTCAATATAAATTATTTAATTCTCTATTTTAATATTTTTATTTTATTTAATTTTTTATTATGAAATGAATTGTATGCAAAATACCATATGTTAAAACTTAGATACCAATAAATGAATATTCATGTAATATAATTTTAAATAATTATTAATTTACGTCAACTAATTTAAAAAAATCTTTAATTTAAAATTATTTCAAAATTTACTTCAAAGAAAATTTCTTACGTTCGTTTATTATGTTTACATAAACCTGACCAAAGGAATACTTGTATTTCACTACGTAAATAATAGATAATAATTATCCGTTATTTTTTAATTAACAATTTAAAACAGATCTAAAATAATTAAAATATGTTAAACGTATTTCTCGAATTAGCAATTTGATAATCGAAGATCATTCGAAATCCAGTACCAGTTACGGAGTATTACTTTTATTTAAATATTATTCAATATTATAGGGGGCTCTGCCCCCCTGCACGCTTCGCGCGTCAACCCCCTAATTTTATATTTACTTCTATTTAAAGATAATATAAAGATTGTAAAATGCGATCTTATGATATTAGCCATTCTGAAATTTTTAATCTTTGTCATCAATTTTAAAGTAACATAACCGCCTGCAAGTAAAAAAATTGTCTTTGGCATAGGCTTTGACGTCTTATTTAACGCGCCTATTTGAGGGGGCAAGCTCTGACCTGTAGATAAAACACAGATCAAATTTTGACGTAATGTGATGGCCCACATTAAGGTTTCTTTTAAAACCCGTTGCAATAAATCAAATCTGACATAATTTTTGACATAAATTAAGGGTCATTATATGAACGTTTATGACATGTAGGTAAAAAAAGAATGTAAAATTACATGTAGATTTCGACGTAATGTAACAGACGTTTGTGGGCCTCTCGGGGGTTTTTGGGGTCGCTGATTACGAATATGACGTCCGTTTTCAAAAATTCAAAATGGCGGATCCAATATGGCGGACGACATTTTTGAAAAGCGATCCAATTGACTTGAAACTTGTTACTCGGGGGTTTTTGGGGTCTCTAATTACGAATATGATGTCCGTTTTTAAAAATTCAAAATAGCGGATCCAATATGGCGGACGACATTTTTGAAAATCGATCCAATTGATTTGAAACATGTTACTCGAGGGTTTTTGGGGTCGCTGATTACGAATGTGATGTCCGTTTTCAAAAATTCAAAATGTCGGATCTAATATAACGAATAAAGGCAAGGTTTAAGGCTAAATTCAGCTTGCAAAGGCCAGATGTAATAATTTTGAAACCATCTAAAGTAAGATGTAATATTCCAATCAACAAAGATAAGGGATTAGAATCCAACCAATGAAGGCAAGATGTAATCAACAAGCCGATCAGCAAAGATAAGAGATAATAATCCAACCAACAAAGGTAAGATGAAGTTATCCAACCTATGAAGGCAAGATGTAATCGACAACCCGATCAACAAAGATAAGGGATTAGAAGCTGTGTAAGCTCAAAAAAATATATATTTACTAATAAAAAATGGTTAGTGCTTTTTCAATGTTAGTCCACCTTTATATTCGTAATCAGCGACCCCAAAAACCCCCGAGTAACAAGTTTCAAGTCAATTGGATCGATTTTCAAAAATGTCGTCCGCCATATTGGATCCGCCATTTTGAATTTTTGAAAACGGACGTCATATTCGTAATCAGCAGACGAAAATCTTAAGGGAACCATTTTGACTGATTTTTTTAAACATTATTATTCGATTATATTGCATATTCTATTTTTGGACATGGCCCCCTTTGACCCTCTGTATTTCGGAAAGGGGGCACATGCTCATCTTGAAATTTTGCAGGGATTATTGGGTCATCATATGCAACCATTTGGCATAAAAAATGTTTCAAAATTCGAGGTACGAAAAAGGGGCATTTTTTGCATGGGGCTTGCCGAGGCTCTTTCTGCCGAAATTAAATTAACATATTTTATTATTGAAAAATGATAGAAACTTGGTTCTTGGATAGTTTGAAAGCCAATTAAATTCTGCGTCGTTTGATATATAAATGAAAATTATTTGATATTTTTAAGAGATTTTATCACCTAAAAGATTTTGAAAAAAAATTGATTAATTTTCCTATTTTTGTGCACCATGTTTGTGTGGCTGCATAATCTAGAAAAATTTAGAGAAAAATTTTAAACTCTAGCAACATAATCTTTAAAGTCTCAGCTTTTATTTGAGCCTTGAAAATTGAAAATCCGTTCAGTAGTTTTTGAAATATCTAAAAAAATGTCCAAGCATGTTGTTTTATAATTTAGGCGGTGATACACACTTATTGCACTCTCGCTGCTCACCTGGTTCGTTGCGGCAGGGCCGAATAAGCGGAATATAGAGTGGGGGTCATATTTGGAGCCCTTTTAAAGTTTTTTGTCATTTTAGATTTAATATTTATTAAAAATTTAATAATTGTTAAAGTTAATTATTATATATAAATAAGTTATCATTTTACAAACTTTTATGATCAAATAGTCGTTTATTTCTACGTACAAATTTTCACTTTTCAAACTTTTTTTCCCAAAATAAACGACTATTTGATCATGAAAGTTTGTAAAATGATAACTTATTTATATATAATAATTAACTTTAACAATTATTAAATTTTTAATAAATATTAAATCTAAAATGACAAAAAACTTAAAAAGGGCTCCAAATATGACCCCCACTCTATATTCCGCTTATTTGGCCCTGCCGCAACGAACCAGGTGAGCAGCGAGAGTGCAATAAGTGTGTATCACCGCCTAAATTATAAAACAACATGCTTGGACATTTTTTTAGATATTTCAAAAACTACTGAACGGATTTTCAATTATCAAGGCTCAAATAAAAGCTGAGACTTTAAAGATTATGTTGCTAGAGTTTAAAATTTTTCTCTAAATTTTTCTAGATTATGCAGCCACACAAACATGGTGCACAAAAATAGGAAAATTAATCAATTTTTTTTCAAAATCTTTTAGGTGATAAAATCTCTTAAAAATATCAAATAATTTTCATTTATATATCAAACGACGCAGAATTTAATTGGCTTTCAAACAATCCAAGAACCAAGTTTCTATCATTTTTCAATAATAAAATATGTTAATTTAATTTCGGCAGAAACTTTTCGTAGCCCGCCCGTTGTTCGTACCGACAATTTCTGCCGGTAGTGTATCTATTTGAAATGAGGGTTAAAATTCATAAAATGTTGATTTACAGTTGGGTACTTCAAGTTTCGATTTTTTGGATGAAGACAATACGGATGAAGAAAAAGAGAACGAAGATGAAACTACACACAGTTCATGCTTCAAAAACTTACATACATTTTTGGATAATGAAGATGTTTTCAACACCATAAACGTTGAAGTGAAGATTAGCATTGCTGAATTATTATTAATGCTCATTAAATACGCTTTAATTCATTCACTTTCCTTATCAGCTGTTGTTAATCTTTTTATGATCATTAATTGCATTTTTGCTAGACCAATAATTCCAGATACCCGATATCTTATCGACAAACTATTTAACCCTTTAAACTCAGTTACATTTCATGCATTATGTCCAGAATGTGGAATAGATATTGGAATATTCAAACGTTCTGACTTAAGCAAACATTGCAGTTTATGCAATATTAATGTCGATGTTAAGACACCAATGTATAAAGAGTTTTTTGTAACTTTGGACCCCTCAACCAAGATTAAAAGTTTGTTAGAAACTAACAGCACTTATTACAGTTATGTTATGAACTCACGACAAACTGATAATATCCTCAGAGACATATATGACGGTAAAAATTATCGAAAATTTGTTGAAAGTTTAGAACTTTCTGATAGAAATAATTTCGTTTCTGCCACTTTCAATACAGATGGAGCACCACTTTTCGAGAGCTCGGCATACTCCATTTGGCCCATTTACATGATGTTGAACGAGTTACCGTTTTCCGTTAGGTCATCGGAATTGATAGTTGTGGGATTATGGTTTGGGAAGAGTAAACCGAACATGAATATTTTTTTAAAACCGTTTGTTGATGATATGAACAGACTATCGAAAGATGGTGTAAAATGCAATATAGACAATGAGGAATCTTTAATTAAAGTTTTCTGCTTAACTTGCTGTGTTGATTCCATAGCAAGAGCTCCAATGCAGGGATTAACGCAATTTAATGGGAAGTATGGATGTAATTGGTGCCTTCATCCAGGTAAATGGGTCACAAGTGATACAAACCCTGATTGTGGAAGTCATAAATATCCAATGTTAGATTTTACTCCTGCAAGTCGAAATGATAAAGATTCAAGACAACATATGGAAGAAGGGTCAGAAAACACACCATGCTTTGGATTTAAAAACCCAAGTAGACTAATCAATTTAACCAAATTTGATATTATAGATGGTTTTGTTCCCGATTATATGCACATTCTATCCGGCATCGGAAAACAGTTTGCGAATATATGGTTTGGTTCTAGCAAAAGATCAGGTCTTTTAGATGCAAATAAAGTTGATAGAATAAATACCATTTTGAATTGTATGAAAGTTCCCCATCAAGTAGGGCGACTAACTAGATCATTAAAAGACAAGGCATTTTGGAAAGCACGCGAGTGGGAGAATTGGGTTCTGTACTATAGTACACCAATCTTAACACAATTCTTCGATAAAAAATACGTCATTCATTGGATGAAATTAGTTGAAGGAATGTACATTCTTCTGCAGTCGGAAGTTTCTATCGATGAACTTAACTGCGCTGATATTTTATTACATGAGTTTGTCACGGAAACGGAAAATTTGTATTCGCAGTTCGCGATGACTTTTAATGTCCATCTTCTACAACATTTGTCAGAAAGTGTTTTAAATTGGGGCCCACTATTCTGTCATTCGGCATTTGCATTTGAGTCCGGAAATTACCAGTTACTAAAATCAGTTCATGCTGCGAAAGGTGTGCACCAACAAATTTGTCGTAATATAAATCTGCATACCAGCTATAGTTTACTTCACAAATTAATTTCTCCTCAAGTACAACCTGAAGTTCAATCATTATGCACTCAATTAGGTACATCTATGACAAAACATACTACAAAATTAAATAATGCACGTTATTTTGGAATGTCTTCAAAAATAAAGCCGTCCTGGATTCAAAAATTTAATTTGTCCGAAAGTGCACGCTCGTATAAGAAAATGGTAAAGAATGGGTGTTTATATTCATCCTCTATAAAGAATAATCTACGTTCTGATAACACGTTTGCAAAAGTATTAGATGGGAGCTATATCAGAATTATTGAATTTATTGTTGATCCTTATTTAAAAAAAGAATTTGTTATATACCAATCACTGAATACACAACTAGCTTTCAAAAATAATTATAATGCTTTAAAAAAGATTACCTCAATAACAAAAGAAAAAAATATTACGCTAACTGATAATCTTGAAAAAATTTGTGTACATTTAAATGTACAAAACAACGAATATATTTGTGCAGTTCCTAATCTTTATTCATATTAAAACATCAAGTATGTAAAGTTTTTATAAATTCTGGAATTTTCTTGGTTATTGTTTGTGTTTTTGATAAGAACTACGAAAGATTTTCTACAAGGGTCAAACCATTTTATTTCGCCTAATGTATTTTTGACCATTACAAAAAATTCCAATACTTTGGGAAAATATTCTTATCTGCTTTGGGATAACGAAATGCATTATGATTTGTAAAAAATAATTACATTTTGTATTAAAAAAATGTTTTAAATTGAGAGTACATGAAAATAGGTTACATTGACAGACATTACAAAAAATTAAAAAAAGGAGAAAATTCTTTAATAAATATAAAAAAAGCGATAGATATTTATTTTTAAAGGTTGAATTTGTGTTTTCAAGTTGTTAAATGAATCAAATAATATATAATAAACAGTAAAATATGTTATTTAAGTTTGTGTATGAAATGTCAAAAATCGATCATATTTAATAATTAATTTTGGCAAAGTAATTTAATTTTAGGAAATCGGAATTATTTAAATAATAAGTATTTTAAATACACTTTAATATTATTTAAATACTTTTTTAATTATCAGCTAAGAAATATAAAAGAATTTACCTTAAAAACTAACCATTCTTCATTTTATCGCGATTTTGAATGTTTTGTAACTTCCTTGGAGAAAAATCGATTTATGGCAAATTTTTAAAGCACGTTGATTGAAGAAATATCTTTTTGCTGCAAAAATTTCGCGTTGGGTTCGGCACTAGTCTTTGAAAGAAATTGATTCAAAATAAGTGTTTATTTTGAAGGTTACCGACAAGTATTATAACTAACTTGAAATTAGTTTGCTACTTGCGATAAATAAAAAAATCGTTTATTTTCGAATTTGACTTTCGTCTTCCTTTTGTTTTCTTTTATAATAAATTGATCAATACAGTATAATAATTATCTAATAATTATATGTTTTGTATATTATTTTTTGTAATGTAATGAAATAAAAGTTAACTTATAGTAATATGGGTATATTGATCGATACTATCGAATAATAGATCGATAATTAGTGAGATCGATATATTGTTCGATATCAATGCTAATTGTTAGCAATTATGTTTTATTTGTTAATTTTTTTAGTAACAACCATTTATTATGGTATTCCTATAGTGAAAATTTTAAAAATAAAGAGGTAAGAAGAAGGCGACCACCAAATCCCCTTCCTTCTGTTTCTCTCGTCTTTCTTTTGTATATTACACTGTGTCACAAAAAAATATGACTTCAAAAACTTCCTATCGGATCTAGTGGAAGTTGTAGGGCTTGAAAAACTGAGCAAAATGGTATATTTTAAATTGTCTAAACACCCTCAAAATTTTATTTTAGAGCTAAAATACCGTTTTTTAGGAGTTAATCCACAAAAAACCTAATAACTTTCTTATTTTTTAACCGATTTCAATTTATTTTTTTTGTTTTGAAGCTGAAAACAGATCTTTCCAACGCTACAAATATATTTATCGTATCTTATTAAATGACGACAATAAAGACCAAAAAGTAAAAAAATAATAATTTAATTTTTAGCCCTTTTAATTATATATCGTGTCTTATTGTTATATTTTATAACATATATATATACATTGTAAATATTATCTTTTATAATTATAGTTTTTATTAATTTATAATGATATGAGTATAATATTATTTATTTTATATATTGCTTTAAAATTATTATTTATTTACTTTTAACTAGATATATATGTATATATATATAATATGTTTTAGAATATTTGTTATATTAAATTATTTGCCATTCTTTGTTATAATCTTTGCGCTAATTGAAAAAGGCTTCTGGAGAATCCCAAGAGTCGTTATTATTTTGTTCAGGTTTCGCGGTTTCTGGCATATTCCAGTTTTCGGTGGTTATTTGAGAGTTATTTGGAGTTTCGATTGGGTTTCCTGGGATTTCCCAGAATTGATCATTGTTTGTTACCGGTGGTAGGGCCTTGGGTATTAGTTTTTTGTTTCTGAATAGACCATTACATTTTGTCTTTACATGACCTCTTTGATAGCATATTTCGCAGCAATTGGTCCATTTGAATAATTTAATTTTTAAAATTGAAGTGTCCTCTTGACACATTACGTAGGTTGTTCGATTAGAGATTGTTTCTTGTTCTTGTTCTGAGAAATAATAATTTTTATTTACTAATTTTAGCATTTTACGCGCTATTGTGTGTTCTCCATCTTTTATTTTACGTTCGTCTCTAGTTCTTGTAGTGAATACGTTATTATGAGTTAAGTCAGTCACATTACATTTTATATCATAGCGTCTATTGTTAGGGGGGCCTGATACTCTTTCTATTGAGTATGTTGGTTTAGTAAGATTATATTCAGCGGTGAGTTCTTCTAGGATTCCCTTTGGGAATTCTATTTCGTCAATATTCCCTTTTGGGAATATATCTATGATGACTAATTCTCCTTGAAGGGGAGGTGTTGTGATGATCATTTCTGCCATCTAAAAACATAAATTACTATTATTATTTTATTCGTAGGCAAGTTTTAACTTATCAACATGCTTTTGAAACCTTTGACCCTCATTTGTAATTAAAATTGCGGTATGTTTGTCTAAGAGATCCACAATTTCGTATGGTCCGTGATAATATGGCTCGAATTTGCTTTTCTTAACTTCTCTTAGGACATAAGCTTTATCTCCTATTTTTCCTAAGAAGGGATTTATCTTTTTATCGTAGTTTTGTTTGGACTTAAGCTTGGCTTGTATGAGATTCTTCGCGGCCATGTTCCTTATCTCTGTTAACCTCGATATTAATTCAACTAAATAGGAACCGTAAGTTTCGAGTTTTTCTTCTGAAGGAAAGGAAGTAGGCGTTCTGGCTATTTTTCCGAATACTAATTCCAAAGGAGTGAAATTTGTATCTTCATGAACTGATGTATTATAAGCAAACATACAAAATGGTAGTAGTTTGTCCCAATCGTCGTAGTTTTCCGAATATTGTTTTAGGAAATCTACAAGAACTATATGGCTTCTTTCTAAACTGACATTTGTTTGAGGTCTATATCCTGAAGTTGTAACTTGTTGCACTCCAAAGATTTTTGACAATTTTCTCATGAGTTTACTTATGAAACCTCCTCCTTTGAAAGTTAAAATTGACTTAGGAGCTCCATATTTGGAATATAATTCTGCAGCCACAGCATGTGCTATTGTTGTGGTTGTAACATCAGGGATCGCTACTGCAATACAATATTTTGATAAATGGTCTTACATGGTAAGTATGTGGCAATTACCATCAGGAGTCGTAGGGAGTTTTCCTACTGTGTCCAAGGATACTTTATCAAAAGTATCTAATGGTGTGTCCGTAATTAGCATTGGTTCTCTGGTTTTTACTCAAACCAGTTTTTGTTCTTGACAAGTAGGACATTTTCTTATGAATTCAGTTACTTGATCCTTGAGACCAGTCCAAAAGAATTTTTCTCGTATTCTTCGATAAGTTTTTGTGACACCTTTATGTCCTCCAATCTTACTGTTATGGTATTCTTTGATTATGTCTTCTCGAATTTCTTCTTTTGGAATTGTAGCTTGACCATAACATATAGTGACTTTTATGTCGCTATTTTGGAAAATTGTTTCTATTATGTGTGAAAATTCTCCTTTCACCAATTCGTCAGTTAGGTCATTCTTTCTGGAAATTCTAATTTCCTTTGAATTTTCTTTTTGAAGAATGATTTTTAAGTTTTGTAATGCATCGAGAACATCTTGTTTCAATAGTGGATCAAAGTGATTATGCTATATTATTAAAGTGTAAATTTTATATTATCCTCGAGGGGTGATTAGTATTTGTCCTTTTTGAGGATTTTTTAATTTTATTTCTTGAGGATCAATTGCTCCAATGTCAATGAGTACTCTTCCAATGGGGGTTACAAATTCGCAATCTGCGGATAGGAAATGAGCGTAGTTGTTTCGATAGTAAGTTAAGTTTTCCCTACAACTGCTTATGGTTTTCGTTGAGAATTCGTTTATGTCGTCTTTTAATTTTTGAATTTCTGGTGGAATACTAGCAATAGATGTTTCTGATTTTGACCTAATCGTTTGGTTTTTTATTAATTCGTTAGGTGATGATCGATTTTCTCTATCTTCTTCTTCTGATTCAGATGTTTCTTCTCTTATTACAGGATGTTTATAAGGTGTTGATATTGCAAGAGGTTGATTAAAGCTTAAAGGTGTTATTGACTTTCTTGTTTGGTCTGCGAAAGTTACGTTATTTGCTTTATATAATTCTTCTGTCGTTTGCTTCTTTTTACTTACGTTATCGCTTTCTATGTTTTGAATCATGTCAGTTAATTCTTGTATCTCCTTGTGTGTATCCTTTAGGATTTCGTTTAGTTTTTCTGCAAAATCCGAATGGCTCCCAGGAATGTATTTGTTTGCGGCTTTGTGGACGTCAGAATCATCATCTTCAACCGATGCATTAAGCCAATTTCTTACTGGCAATTCTTCTTCTATCAACCAATCTTCATGTTGGGCCATTGATTCATCGAATAGGGCCATTGATTTTTCTAATTCCTTTGCTATTTCTTTTCTAGTTTTGGGAACATTTTGTTCTTCTTCAGATGAACTATCTTCGCTTCCACTTATCGGTGGGCTTACTATTTTTACTACTCCTTTATTTTCTGTGGTTGGTTTGGCGATGATCTCGTACGGTTCAAAAGGTATGACGGGTGGTGCATTTTTTGGAGCATATGGATCATACAAGGGAGTAGGTATGACTAAACTAGGTAGAACACTAGTGCTTTTCTTGCGTATAGGCGGTTTCTTACTTTCCTCTGAATCGGAACTTGAAGATGTATCTTCGATAATTTTGGTTTTTATAGGTCGTGGTTGATTTTTATTTCGCTGAGAGACACGTTGTCCAATTGAGCTAGTGTCTAATAATTTTGTATTTGTGGTAGATTTCTTTATAGGTTTTATGATGCCTTTAATTTTTGTTGGTTGTTTAAGAATTCCTTGTTTTTGAGTTGATGTGCTAGCAATTCCTGAACTTGTGAATGGAGCTGTAGGTTTAGGATCTTTAGATTGTCCGGTCTGCACAAGAATTCTTGCTTGTTTCTTTATTTTCGGTTCTTCTATTACGGTTTCGATAGGATTTCTTGATAAGGCGTCCGCATTATGATTTAATTTTCCTGGTTTGTACTTAAATTCATATTCGTAATCTCTTAGTTTTAATCTCCAACGAACTAGTCTTTTTACCGTAAATATATGGTCTAAAATGATTATCCGCGTAAAGAACGGCTAAACATTCTTTTTCAGTAGTAGAATAGTTTTGTTCGGGAGAATTTAAAACTCTTGAAAGGTATGCTATTGGTAGATCGATGCCATCCTTGTCTTGACTTAAAACGGCGCCTACTGCAAAATCTGAAGCATCCGTTGTTATGGTGAACATTTTAGTATAATCGGGATATTGTAGTATGGGGCTATTGCATAACATAGATCTGAGTTCCTTAAAACTCTTATCTTGTTCTAGTCCTCACTCGAATTTGACGTTCTTTTTCAATAAGTTTCAAAGTGGTTTTGCTTTTGCGGAGAAGTCTTTTATGAATCATTGATAATAACCAGCGAGGCCTAGAAATTGTTTTACATTTCTGGGGGTTTTTGGTGTTGGAAATTGTTCTACTGCTTCTATCTTTTTTGGATTCGGTTTAACTCCATCACTACTGATTATGTGTCCGAGATAAGCTACTTCTCTACAGAGAAATTCGCATTTTTCGGGCTGTAATGTCAAATTTGCTTCCTTTAATCTTTGCAGTAAACGTTTCACTTTTGTACCATGTTCTCCTAAATCTTCAGCATATATTACTATATCGTCTAGGTAAACAAATAATTCTACACCTTGTAATCCAAGTAATACTTTGTCCATTAATCTACTGTTTTGTCATTAGAAGCTCTGAAATCTATAACTATTCTCCATTTTTTCTTTCCTGTAGCATCAATTTTCTTGGGTACGATGAGTATTGGTGAATTGTAAGGTGAAGCAGAAGGTTTTATTGCTCCTTCTGAATTCATTCGGTCGATGACCTTGTCTATTTCTTCTTTTTGGGCAGGAGAGAATCTATAATGTCTGGTATGAATTGGAATTTCGTCTATGGTTATAATTTTGTGTTGTACCTTATTGGTTGGTTTCAAAGGTTCTTCATATCCTTCATCTGAGGAGTCTTTATCTATTTCTTCACCTGGTAATGGATAATATTCAAAAGGAATGAGTTCCTGGGGTGGAACTTCTATTTCCACATCATTTACTGTGGTATTTATCGCAAAGATGTGACACAATCCATCATTATTGCTTACTATGCCTTCACCTATTATTAGCCCTTCTTCTGTTTTTATTAATGGTAAATATCCTTCTTTTACATCTTTATTTGATACTACTATTGGTATTACTTGTCGGCCTCTGGCTTTGATGGTTAATCCTCTTCTTTTGTTTTCTTTATTTTCCACTAGATTTTCTCTGCACGTGATTGATTCTGCGTCTTGAAAGAATATGGGGTTTACCGGATTTGCGTGAGTAACAATAGAATTATGCCAAAAGGAAATTTCGGCCTTTTCTTGTCGAAGATATTCCCGTCCTAATATGCCATCGGACTGCAAGGGAAACTCTGAAGATACTACTTGAAAGGTAATAGGTTTTTTATTTACATTGACTTGGACTGTTCCAAGTGTGGGTATTTTTACAGGGGCTATTCCTTTAAGTTGTATGGCTTCGTTTATTGTTACGTTTAATTCTGGTTGTAAAATGTCCAACTTTATTAAATTTACGTCGGCACCAGTGTCAACTAGTAGTGATGCCTCTGAATTTAGGAAATCTGGAGATTTTAAAATTATTACTGGGGATTCTTTGCTGTGTTGAGCTTGCAGGATTGTTCTTGTTTTTGTAGTATCCTCACAGTTGCTTGACGCTCTTGTTCTTCCTGACTCGTCGCCGCGTCTGTCCGTCGAGCTGGATAGGAGTTTAAATGTTTTTCGTTATTTGGAGCTGGAGATTGAGCGCGTGGGGGCGTTTTAGATCCTCCATATGAATTATTATGTCCATCCATTCTTTGTGGTTGTGGATAGAACGAATAAGGATGATAGGGCATGAAAGGTGGTTGATTAAATTGATTAGGGTAATAAGGGTAAGGTGGATAAAATCCAGCAACTGGTTGTTGCGATTGGGGTAAATTAGATTGCCTTAAAATTCCTATGGGAGTAGGGGAGTGAGAACGCGGTATATTTGATTGAGTTTCTGGATTAAATCGTACACGAGGGCTAGGGCTCCTATTTCTAGTCTCAAAATTAGTATTATAAGTTCTATTTTTGCTCGACTGCTGATACCTCGATACATGATAAGAGTAGTTATTTTTCTCAGCTTGATGTTGGTGTCTAATTTCGAATTGTAGTGCAACTTCCACTGCATCTTTCATGTTTTTTATATTGCGTGCTTCTATTAAGCTCGCAATAGAATCGGGTAGGCCATTAATGAATGCTTCTAATGCACAATCATTTAAAGGTTCTAACATGTTATTCATTTTATCTGCTCCATATGAACTTATGAGAGCAAACATTGCTCCGGATACTAAAAGAGTTAGTCTGTCATAAAATTCGCTTACACTTTCACCTCGGGCCATACGAATTGTGGATATCTCATGAAGATACCAAACATAAGACTTTTTCGGGGCATATCTTTGTTTTAAATGTTGTATAAGGTCGTCAAGAGTGTTAAAGGTTTTACCATAAGTACTATCTCGTGCAACACCTTTTAACTTAGATAAAACAAGTTTAATATATTTTCTTTCACAATTAATGGGAATAGAAGATTTCCCGTTAGATACATCTTCAAGAAATTCTCTTAAAGGCATATTTTTACCATCATAAAAAGGAATATGCATAGTTCCTTGTTGAAGTGCGAAACATTCCGCCATGGTAGTAATCATGGGGTCATTAGTGGTGGACTCGTTATCGTCAGGCATTTTGCTACTTTGATTGCCTATTTTCATGTAAATTTGACTAATTTTTCTTTTTAAATTTCGTTAACAATGTCAAAATTAAAGGGTAACCTTAAAACACCGGTTATGTCCGTAAACCCAGTATAATTAATAAAGTGAAATTCTAATACAGTGTGATTAACGCAAACTTGAGCTTGCCCTAAGGTTTCTATCGTACCTTCTCTGAGAGAGAGAGTTTTAGTGATGTCAATTCCAAAGAAAGAGTTTAATTCTTTGCTTTTTATTAAATTTATAGGTAATGAATGATCGATAATAAATTTTGCTTCAAAATCCTTAAAGAATGTTGATTTTAATAAAATAAGTGGGTATAAATTATTGTATCTTTCTATGAAATAAAAATATGAACTCATGAGGGGTTCGCTTGTGGAGACCGCTTAAAAGCTTAAGCCTATTAAGTGCAGTTGTTCCCGCGGTATGGGCGTCCGATTTGACTCGACTTGAACTACTGCGAGTGAACCGCGCGCGAAGTCAGTGAGTAGTTACAGTCAATCGTATGAATTTCGCGCTTTATTTGAATTTGGTTTTATTAACTTCTTTCTCAATTTTCGTTTAATATGATTTATTTTGAGTTATTATTAAATATACTTAATGCTGTTGGATTTTGAGTTATTGCTTCAAGACCGCCTTTAAATCTATCTACTATTATATCCTTATCCCAAATTCCGTCTTGAGCGACTATTTTGTTAGTAAAATAATTAAAATGACAAAATTGATCGAGAGTATTGGCTCCTAAAATTGCAGTTATATTAGAATGGGTTTGATAATTAACTACACCAAATTTTAACGATACTTTTTCACTTAATTCGCCTTTTGTGTAGTATTCGTTTGTTGTGTAAACCGGTATATTTACTTGGCCAATAGTTTGAATTTCCCCGTTGAAAAGTGAGTGTGAGTTATTTTTGTCGATATTAACAAAAGGTTGTAATTCTGATTGTTTTACTAAATTAATTGATATAGTAGGATCAATAAGAAATCTTTTCTTTTGAGATAAACAGTGATGAGATATAAAGTGTCCACTAGGATAATTAAAAGAGCAATTAATGTAATTATTCATGAAATTATCTCAATTATACTATTTATTAAACCTCTTTAGTTATTGTTTGCGCATGTTAACCACCAAATAAAAACAAAGAAAGCAATATACATAAGAACGAAAATAAAATAAACGAAACACATTAAGTTAGTGATTTGTATTATTTATTCAAAATTATTTTTCAATTTTAAATGTATGTATAAGATTCTGAATTTTATGTTAGAATAAAAGCTTTCTTGTGTATTATATTTATGGATATTTGTATTAGTAGTGTACCACCAGTCCGACTTGACTTAATTCGTACTACTGCGAGACAATTTGCCTAAAGGCGAGATACAGTAGTTTGAGTAAATGCAATTCTTGTCCAAAAGAATTACGCGGGAAATTTAAATTGCAGCTAATGCAATTTCTTTAATAAGAAAGGCCTTAAATCATCAATATGATACGATACAGATTCTAGGTCAATGTCTGTCATGTAGAATTCCAACTTTCGTATGAAGTCAATTCCTACAATTCCTGAAATGGGCAATTTTAATCCCGTATTTACGATATGAAATTTAATCTTTTCGCATATAATAGGAATAATGACACTTTTCGAGTTATAATTCTTTGAATGAATGAAAGGAACTAATATATTTTTGTCTATTAAATTATAGTCAACTGTTGGATCTAAAATAAAATCTGCGGATCTATTTCGCAAATAGTCAGAATAATTGTAACTATGTTATAATTTTTACGCAAATACAGCATGAATAATTAAATTTTAAACAGGAAAATTTTACTAGTAATTCGTTTATTTCTGATCTTTTATACAGTTTTTGCTTTAATAATTCAATGTTTGCTATTATTGCAAGGTCGAAATTCGCCGAAAACGCGTAAAATCAATCTTTTAAAACGATTAGTGTATAGTAAGGTAGTGTATTTAACGTTTTGTATGTAATAGTTGTAGTGTAATTGTATGATTTTTGTCAGGCTAACATGTTGTCCTAAGTGTAGTTGAATTTTAACTTGCACCACGTGAATGGAAATAAAAGGCTTCGTATAACTCCTAACCGCGAGCAGAAACAACAATTCTAAGTGTTAATTTTCAATTACTTGCACAATAACCGAGTACAATTCTATCCGCAATTGTCGATTAAAGAAAGGAATAACTTATTAGTTATTAGACATAAAAGAGAATAAAAGGGTGTTTTGAATGAATTTCAAATAATTTTGGAATAATTAATAATTATTATCAAAAGTAGCAAATCCCACCGCTGCCACCAAATCAGCTGTTACGACCCGAGCCAAGGTTAGGTTAGTTTACTAAATTTTTAGTAAAATTGGAGACAAGTTGCTGATTAGTCAAGTTGGTAAGACTTGACATTTATTTTTAAGTGTGGATTTGTTTGACTTTAAAGAAACTACGGGTTTCTGTTAAATAAATTATATGCTTATTCCTCCCTCCTGCAATTATTTATTATTAACAATTATTTTAAACAATGATAGTTACTTACAATTTTTAGAGTGTACAGAGAAGAATGATACAATGAATGAGCTGCAACCAGCTATGCTTCGCTACTTACAGGGATGATTTTTGATTATCAGTTCGTATTTTAGCACTTAAATGCACTAAAATGACTATTTTAACAGTTTATTCACTGATTCTAAGTGTTATTTCGAACACTGTACCTTAATACAAAAGAAAGCTTGTTTTCTTTATGTTTCGAAATAACTTGCACTAATTTTGTTAGAAATTAGAAAGAAAGTAATGAAAAGACTGTTATAATGATACGACGATTGTATTAATTAAGATTATTACTATTTAGTGCAATTTACTTCTTTTATGAAGAAAACAAGTCTTCTCGTTTTTAAACACCGAAGTTAACAACTCGAATTAAACAATCGAAGGGCCGACTCACGACACTGTTCGGGCAGAAGCTCACCGGAGTATTTGACGACTGTTAACAATTAGACAGGGGTTTATATAGTGCAAAAATTGCTTACTCGATTGGATATGAGACATGAAAAAGTCACGTACCCTGGTCTATTCCTAGAAAACAAACATTCTAGCCGAGTCTTAGAATTGTCATATTCTGTATCGTTTTTCGTTAATTTTGCAATTATGTATACAGCTTTTCATGTATTTGCTGATTTGTTATAAACAAGCAATATGACACTCGTTTTTATAGTTAATCTTAGTTTTCTATGTTTTGTCTAGTCGATTTTCGCATTCCAAGCGATTGCTAAAAATCACGTACTCTATATCATTTTTTCGTTAATTATAGTTATTTGGTATCATATTTGATATGCTTTGTTAACATTGTCGTAGACAAGTAATATGACACTCGGTTTTTTTTAATTAGTCATGCATTTTATTTAAGTTCTATGTTTTATATGAGTTAAGAACAATATTTGAATCTCGAGTCTAGTGTTTAAATTCAGAACCTTCGTGTAGTCATATCACTTGTCGCGACTTATGATAAGCGAGCGACAGCAGATCAATTACCATGAGTGTAGATAATTAACCGACCGTCACCTACTTATCATATATATAGTTCTAAATCACGGTCGATTCTCAATTCAATCAACTTAAATGGTAACTTATTTACGCATAGCTTGTCACTTTACCATACATGCTTTCGTTTGCGCACTATATATCTATATATACTAATATATATAATATAATATATATATATATACTAATATATATCTATATATACTAATATATATAGATATATAATTACACTCGTATTTATTAATTATTTAGCACTATTTATTATAATTTATGATGATAAAAATGAATGTAATTGATTATAAGTCTATTTTAGACTTATTCGTATTTGATTTTATTGAATTAAATAAGTTTTTTTTTTAAATTTTCAGACAAGTTATATCTCGGGATGTAACAAAAGTTAGGGCTAAAGTGCAATTCGCGTATCCTGATGACGTTGAACAGCCGAAAATTCGAAAAGGAAAAATTATCATGGAGTCAGGTATGTAATATATACCATTTTTCTTAACACACACTGATGAAAATGAAACTAGTCATAAATTATTATTGAGGGTATAATTTGAGTTTTAAGTAAATAAAATTCTCTTAAATACTTTTAAAAGAATGTATATAATTGTAAGTTTCACATTAAAAAATTATTTACGCTGTATAATTTTTCAGAATCTGACGAAATTTTGGACAAGGAAATGGAAAGGATGATAAAAAAATATAAAAAACATAATATTACGAAGGCTGAGGTATTAGACAAAGAAAATTCGGAGTATGAAGAGAAAAGATTAAGATTCAAAGAAAGGGCAAGAGAAGGAAATGTCTTTATGGCTGTGTATTTACAAAATGAATTAAGGGTATGTCCAAGTTGTGAAATGTAAACAAAGCAAAATGTAAACATACAAAGCACTAAAATCACATTTTTTATACATTTTTTTCTCTCACAAAAATTATCATTAGAAAACTTTTTTTACAAAAATGATAAATTAAAGTGTCAAAGTTTCCAAAAAAATCATTTTTGAGTTTGATGAATAACTAGCAATTAGTAAAATAAGTAATTCAAATGACCTGTAAAATAGCATTTTTGACGCGTCGCGAAATATAAACTGTTTGAGTATATCAACAGCACTGACGATGAAGAAGTCTCATATCAGCGATTGGACCTTCAACATGTAGAAAGGGAAATTTTTCCCTTTCCTCCATGAAATTACAAGGAGAAAGGGTAAAAACTTCTTCATCGTCCGTGCGGTTGATATAGTCAAACACTTAAATTTTTCGCGATGTCAGACGATTGCTCTCCGCGCACGCGCAGACCGCGCCAAGAAAGCATTGACAACATTATGCAGAAAGGCACATTTTGTTTTAGACTGAAACTCACTTATTTTCACATACTTTCAGGTAAACTAGGTATAGATACCAAATTCAACAGTTCAATTTACCATTTTCATAAAAAAACTGTAAATTTCTATTCATTTACGAAAATGTGATGGTCGAAAAAATCCTCAATATTCGGTCTTCTACTGCTGCTTTTTTTCGACCATCACATTTTCGTAAATGAATAGAAATTTACAATTTTTTTATAAAAGTGGTAAATTGATATGAGACTTCTTCATCGTCAGTGCTGTTGATATACTCAAACAGTTTATTTTTCGCGACGCGTCAAAAATGCTGTTTTACAGGTCATTTGAATTACTTATTTTACTAATTGCTAGTTATTCATCAAACTCAAAAATGATTTTTTTGGAAACTTTGACACTTTAATTTATCATTTTTGTAAAAAAAGTTTTCTAATGATAATTTTTGTGAGAGAAAAAAATGTATAAAAAATGTGATTTTAGTGCTTTGTTTGTTTACATTTTGCTTTGTTTACATTTGCAACTTGGACATGCCCTTAAATATAAAAATTAAAGAAAAAGAAAACTTAATGCTTAAAATTTCAAATGCCTTGACATTAACGAAAGAAGCCGATACAGCACTTGTAAATATAACAAAGGTAATTTAGTAAAGTTAAAATAATAATTTTCTAAGAAACTTGTGTTTATAATTTATTTATAATTCATTTTATTATTAACTTCACAACGTTGTTAATTTATTACTGATTAATAAAAAAATTGAAAAACAAAAGATTCACTAAAACAAAAGTCGACTGTTGTTATTTAACCGTTTACGAGTTACAAGATTGCTCAGATTGAAAAAATTGTTTGAACATTAAAAATAAATAGTTTTAGTAAAGTTAAAATAATGAATGAAGAACATGTTTTACTTGAGGGGAATGGTTATTACACTACAGTAAAAAAAAGTTCTATAAAATTCGATCCAGCGAATCTCAGATTGAAAATTGGTTCATCGGTTGATTACACAGGTCGACAAATTTTAATCAACTGCATGTTGTCTAAAATATTACTGCCGATTCTTACAGGAGTTTGTCCGTAGAATACGAATCTGACCTTGAAAATATTGGATTGGCTCCAGTTTTTAATCAATTTACGTTTCATTATACAAAATATGCATTTTTAGCATTTTTTGAATGAATGTACAACAATACACCGAATCAGTAAATCTGTCCGCATAGCACAAAATGAAAGTTTAAACACTGCTCTTCAATATCCAAAAACAAAAAATGTAATTTATGTACACTTTAACCTGTAATGTCAAAAGAGACATTCGCTGTTCCACAAGCATATTGAAAACAACAGTACTTTTGACCATGTAAGGTAATTTAAATAACAATTAGTCTCTCTAGGGGTTTTTATGGTCGCTGCTTACTGATCTGTATTTAGATTTTAATATTCAAAATGGCGAATCCAATATGGCAGATTTTTTTTAAAATTTAAAATTTTTATCATAAAAGGCGTAAATTATCTTTAAAAATTTGGTCCGCCACTTGTAATTTTTATATTTCATAGCAGATTTGTAACTAGCGATTATAAAAACGCCAGAGACACTAATTTTTACTTGAATTACCTTACATGGTCAAAAGTAATATTAATTTTAATACGTTTATGGAACAGCGTATGTTTTTTTGGTCATTATAGGTTAAAGTGTACATAAATTACATTTTTTGTTTTTGGATATTCAAGAGCAGTGTTTAAGCTTTCAATTGGTGTTATGCGGACAAATTTACTGTTTCTGTGTATTGTTGTACAATCATTTAAAAAATGCCAAAAATGCATATTTTGTATAATGAAACGTAAATTGATTAAAAACTGGAGCCAATCCAATATTTTCAAGGTCAAATTCGTATTCTATGGACAAAATCCTATAAAAATCAGCTTCTATTGGTTAGGCCACAAAATTTTGTTGGCCTGTGTTACTTATGGCCTGAAGAAGCTGCACATAAAAAATATTATACTGGAACTATCATTAAAATTTCAAGTGAATATATAATTAAATAAATTATTTAAAAAAATTATAATAATTTTTATCTTTAAAATATTAAATTAAATAATTTTTGTATTATTTGCGACTGTTATCAGGCAACGAGAATGAACTAATAAAACTACGAGACAAAATGATTAATGATATCAGAAAGAATTCTTCCAGAAAACGTAAAATTGATAACTCTACAACAGAAAATGAGACTTTGAAAAAAACAATACGTATGTATTACTTATAGAATATATGAAATATAGAACAACTTATAATTTATTTAAGAATATTCAATTTTTTTTAACATTTATTGCATAATTTCAAATATACAATTGAGTGAAGTCAAAGATGACCATTTAATTAATTTTTGCAATAAAGCACGTATTTTTTAATTTACCTAATTAATTTTACAGAAGCAGGTGATTCCCAATCATCATGTCTTTCAAACTTTATCAGCAAAAGTAGAATCAATTTTGATGCTTGATGAACGTTTGTCTACAGAACTCAAGGAATTTAGAGAAGTAATATTACAACAATGTTTTTGAAATCAAAATCTTTCCATGTCAAGTTTTTTTAAGTCGCAACTTTTGAATATACAAAAATATTTTCTAAAAATTGTGCCATTGAGTACAATATAATTGAATTAAACTAAATTATTGAAATATAGGTATTTAGTTAAAAAAATTATTTTCTTAGTGGTTTCTATAATTTTTTTTTTCTGTTCTTATTATATTAAAAAGATATATTTTTTCTTAAAATTATAACTATTAAAAATAACGATCGAAAAATTTATAAAATAATGAATTTAAAGTATATATCACGAAATTTTTGCTAAAATTTTGATCAACTGTAAATAGGTTATATTAAATTGTAAATATTTTTAGATGCTCCAGAATGTACATTTATATCCAGAAGAGTACAGTTTGACGAAAAAAGGGCTCAGAGATAAAGCAAAGCAGGCTCTTCCAGCATTTTCTATTGATGCAATATTAAGTAAGTATTTTTTCGTTGCAAAGATTTTTAAAAAAGGGTTACTATACTTCAAAAAATTAAGAACTTTTATGCTGAATTGTTTAAAATAATGTACATTTTCGTTCGTCATTATTATTAGTGAACATAAATCTAAATTTTTTAAATAAAATACTCTTTTCAGTAAAACAAATTTTTTTGTATTTATAGTACAGATAACTTGTATTTTTTTATTGAATTTTAAATGTTATCAATTGCAAAATGACTTAACCTAATTGTTTGAAAAATTTTAATATTTCGAAAAAAATATATTTTGTTTCAGTTTACGCCCGTGCAGTGGCCAAACGATCCAATTGGACAATATGTGATGATCGTGTAAAGGATAGCCTCAGATCTAAAATTAAAGAAATTAAGAATAGCAAGAAAAAAACATAGTAAATCAAATAAAATAAAAAATGTAATGTTCGATTGTGTTAATTGATTATAATAAATATAATTATATTTAAATATAAGTGTAATATTTTAAACTTTCATGTAACAAAATTTTTTTTTAACGAAATATTCGCAAAATTGAATTTACATAAACAAAATCTAATACCTATTTTTACATTTCTTATAATTTTCAATTATTTGCATAAATTATGGGATGTACTACTCTTACAAAAATACCCAACAAATTTCAAATTATAAATTTTTTGATAGATCAATAACTTTTTAAAATTAGATGCTAAATACAACTAATTAACATTGAAGAAAATTTTTTCAATAATTAGTGATTAATTCACAATTGAAAAATTGTTTTGTAATATTTGATTATTAAAATTATACAAAATACAAAAATTGTTTATATCAATAAAATGAATTTAGATAAGAATGTTTTTGATAACATCAAATATTAAAGTTTTACTCTTAAATTATAGAATTTACTATAAAACTGATTCATTTATTTTAAAAGAAGTAAAATTTTTTTTGGTGAATAATTACTTTTTAATATTTAAGAAACTTACTATTTTAAGAGATGAAATATATTTTATTGGGGTATGTTTTTAAAACTTCAATTTTTGTGTACCATTAGGTTAAAATTCCTGTAAAATTTGACAGAAAATATTTAAAAGTTTTCAATTGTCAATTTCTAAAACTTTCGGGAATTTCCTGGAGTCTACCGGAACTACTCCCGGAAACACTCCGCTAAATGTCCAAAAATCCTTTCACGTGGGTCATGAAATAGAGTGTCAAAGTTTCCAAAAAAATCATTTTTGAGTTTGATCAATAAATAGCAATTAGTTAAATAACTAATTAAAATGACCTGTAAAATTCTATTTTTGACGCGTCGCGAAAAATAAACTGTTTGAGTATATAAACCGCACTGACGACGAAGAAGTCTCATATCAGCGATTGGACATTCAACATGTGGAAGAGGAAATTTTTCCCTTTCCTCCATGAAATTACAAGGAGAAAGTGCAAAAACTTCTTCATCGTCCGTGCAGTTGCTATAGTCAAACTCTTAAATTTTTCGCGATGTCAGACAATTGCTCTCTGCGCACGCGCAGACCGCTGTTAAAAGCAGTAACAGAAGGCCGAATTGCGTCCTTTTTTCGCGGTTCTTATATTTACAAATGAATATAAAATTACAATTTCCTTATTAAAATGGTAAATTGAAGTATTGATTTTGGTTACTACACCCAGCATGGTTCTGTTCTAGCAGTTGATCATAACAGACGTGATTTTGCGTCTACTGTGTGTAACAAAAAAATTCAATAATTATCGAAAAACAATGTTATAAATAATAAAAGGCAATTGCAAAAAAGGTCTTAAGAGATAGTGGTGAAAAGTTGTTATGCAAATAAGATAGCCGTTTGTATAAAATCCAGAAAATATTAAGGTCAAACACGTGCTGGTTTAGCCATTTTATCGAAATAAAGTGAAACGAAACTAAGTGCTTAATAGTTTGGACAAATGACGCTAATATTGGAACACGAGTGAAATATAATATATCCTAAAAACATCGACTCCAAAATTTTTCAATATTTTCCCTTCAAACCTAAGCTCCTGAACCACCTGTTTAACCTATAATAGTCATGATTGTTGTCGAATATAATTAATAACGTAAACATTTGGACATGCCATTCCAACTAAAATAATAAGAATTCATCCTACCGGTTTGTTTGCAACTCAATATAATATAGAATAAGTTGAATACAATAAGTAACTAAAAACCTTTTTTTGATTTTCTTTCCCTTTTTCTACGAACACTACAATAACAAATAATAATTCTTTATACATGTTTATAATCAAGAATTATAATTTCTCAGATTACCACGTGGTCTGAATAACTCGGAGATACGAGAGTTCGCAGTCAGCAGGAGAATGGTAATTGTACTGATACACAGAATGTCCGAAGGGATATAAATGTACAACATTCTGGTCAAAAATCTAAATTTTTATGTGTTAAATCGATTAGAAGATTATTTTATCTGGATCTTGAGAGTGAGTATCTGGTAGTTTGCATGGCATTTTGGTTATTAGAAACTTTGGTTCTCTGTACATAATTTAGATAATAATTTGGATTTTGGTTTATTTCAATATTGATTACTGTAATTTACAGAGATATAAGATATAAGTTAACTAAACGTAATGCATTATTGATCCGGGTTTGTCGGAGATTATTTTGGTTCTCCCTGCTCTCTTGACACATTTACATAATTTACACATTACATAAATGAACACCGATACATATTTTAAACAAAGAAATAACAAAATTTTACTAACAGATTGCATTGCCCCAACGAGTTTATCAAAAGATAGTAACACACCATCAAATTCCAGTGAATTTTCGAGTCTAGATTCTTTATCTTTAATTACGAACGATTTAGAGATAATAACGAAATTTATTCCGCGAAAATACATACCAGAATTAACAACCTCTGAAATGACTAATGACGAAGAACTACCTCCAGGGTCAAACATTTATTCTGACGATGAATTAATATGGCACAATCCAATACAACCTAGGTCCGAAATTTATAAGCCAGACCATCTACCGCCCTATATTGTTCTCATGGAGAGTATAGTTAAGACCCTTAACGTAGGTAAATTAAACCCAATCGCTATGGCAGATTTAATCCAAAATGTAATTACAGGAAAACGTCTTATTCAGAGAAGTGGAATTAATCGAGTAAAAATAACATGCGATTCTAGAGAGGACGCGAATTTACTAATTCAATCCGATTTACTGGCATCGGAGAATTTCAAATTATACATCCCTAACTCTATTAAATTCTCCAAATGTGTCATAAAGGAAATCGACTGTTCACTTTCGGTGAAAGATTTTGTGGGTCGTATAGAACCAGAGGAACTTGCGAACATTTCAACAGTTAGACGAAGAGTAACTTATGACAAACGAATGCTTGAAGCACTGGAACTCACATACCACGGAAACACTACTCCATCAAAAATTATTGTTTCATCATACGAATTTTTACTCACTCCTGTTTCAATGAAACCTATCAGGTGCTTCTACTGTCAGCGATATAGGCACACTGAGACCCAATGTAGATCCAGGTATTATAGATGCGTATATTGCTGCGAGTCCCATGAACAAGACAGGTGTCCATTAGGCCTGAGACGTGCGGTGTGTTGTAACTGCTCTGGTGATCATCCTGCTTTTTCTACCACATGCCCAATTTACCAAAAAGAGGCTAAAATACAAAAAATCCGCACACAATATGGTGTTGGATATCAAGAAGCGGAGGAAATCCTGCAACGCCAAACACCGGAAGAATCGCAGTCAGAAGCTGATGTAACTATAGTTGAAGACTCGGTATTTCATACTGAGGAGAGGATACCCACAACACGATTACAATCCAAAGATAGCAAAACAATCCAAACAATGACATCAGGTTCCAGTGAGGGAGAGGATAACAGGATGGACACATCACTTTTAGAACATAAAGACGGGTATACATCTACTCCTACTCTTATCCCACAATTACAGAAAACAGAGGCAATAAGCTTTATAACTCCGAGCAATGCAAATCAGGATACATATCTGAACAAAACAAATAAAAAGGTCTACCTTCACAATCAAATCGAAGGCTATAGTAATCATGAAAAACAATCACATACAATTAGTCCTCCTAGTAAACCACTAAATGAACGGAAGAAGTTTCGAGGAAAATCTCCCTCCATTTAAATGCATGATTCTGAGAGTAAGTTTTGTCTGTTTTTCTCCTTTTAATTCTTATTCCTTTTTATATGTTTGGATCGATTTTCATGTCTCTATAAATTGAGGTACTTGATACATATAAAACTCCAAATGGAAGGCCGATAGAAATTAAGCAGCCAAGAGTAGTGTGAATGTAATCGTGAAACTATCATATCGGTGTGTGGTCACTTACCTCCATGCTCTTGCATGGATACATGGTGGCTTTATGCACCGAAATATAACATGCTTTATTAGGAATCCCTGGTTCTACGTGGCTCTTTAATTAGAGTCGTACGTGGAGCCCAATAGGGATCCCAACTAATACTAATATTAATACTAATACTAATGCTATTATTAATAATAAAAGGAAACCGGAAGGAGGGGAGGGGGAGCGAGGGAAGAGAAAAAGGAAGGAGGGATTTAAAGGAGACCAGACGTGGTTAAAATAAGCATTTGCTTCATAACATGTTATATTATATTATATTTTACAATCTAATTCCAAGGTCGATCAATGAGTAGCAGCCCGGAATTGCAATACTTAATTTAAATTATAATCAATTATTTTATGGTTAACTAAATTAATTAAATTAAATTAAATTAAAATGAAGAGTTAAATAAATGAAATAAAATTAGTAATACAATATTTGTAACAGACCGGTAGGACAAATATAGAGAACGCAAAGAATTAATTAATTATGAGTATAAGACTTATAAACTGAAACGCACACAGCGTTATTAATAAAAAAACAGAGATAGAAACTCTAATAACAAAAACTCAGCCACATATATTATGTATTACAGAAACTTGGTTAGGAGTTGATACTCCATTTAATATTTACGGCTACAACATCTATCGGAGAGACCGTTTACGCGGAAGAGGGGGTGGCGTACTTATTGCGACGCATATTAGTTTACAGACGTCACCACTACAAATTGCTGTCACTGAAGTACTGGATCTTGAGGACTCAGAGGTATTGGGACTGGGGATCCATACAACGAATGGAATACTCGAAATTGTATTGACTTACTCTCCATCAAATTCTCAACCTGAAACTAAAACCTGGAAGGAATTAATGATCACTTCAAATTTAAACAATACCAGAATATTATGTGGGGATTTTAATGCCTACTCACCTGCCTGGGGATCTGTGAATTCGAATACTAAGGGAAATAGACTCTCTCAGGCTATGGAAGAAGTTAATTATGTGCCCATTAATGATAAACTTTCCACGTATATTCCTAGAATGGGTAAAGTGGCAAATAACCTCGATTTAGTTATTGTTCCAGCAAATAGGGCATGCCAGTTTAAATATCAATTACATGAAGATTCGTCACAATCAGATCACATCCCGGTCATTGTAGATTATAATAGTAAACACGGCGAAGTTAAATCCAACTCCACAAGAATGAATATCCAGAATGTGGACTGGGTACAAGTCAATGAAAAAATAGAGAGACGCATAAGGGAAATTAAGGACTTAAATGAGGAAACACCACCGAATTTAGTCATGGAAAGGTTTACCAGGTACTTAAATGATACCCTGTTGGAGAGTGGTGCATATAAACCTTCTGAAATAGTAGGCAAAAGAAAATCTCAACCTCTATAGTGGAATTCAGAATGTCAGAATTTACTAAAACAGAGACGAGAGGCTCTAAAACACTATCTGGGAGATCAATCGGAAGAAAACTTGTACACTTTCAAGAGAATCAGCAACAAGGTAAAGCGGGAATTGAGAAAAATAAAGACTAGATCTTTTGAGAGATTTTGTAATGAATTGGACTTTTCCAAAGGGACATCGAATGTGTGGAAGGTGGTAAAGAGCATGAACTCTAGAATGGGCATCGTCATCAAGGACAAGTATACCTTGGAAGAACACACTCAACTGACTGAAATGAAGGAGAAATTGATTAGGAGGGATATCCTGCCTAGGAAATATGAATCGTCGTTGGAAATTGATCAAGAGGACATTATGAACCATTCTATTTCAAAATTGGAATATTATACTGCTTTGTCAAATTGCAACACTAAGTCCTCTCCCGGTTTAGATGAAATTTCATATGATATCCTTACCAAATTGACATCTACGGTACATGAATTCATATTGAGTGTATTAAACCAGATGTTTGCACTTGGAGTATTTCCTGAGACTTGGAGGAACACTCTGGTAAAGTTTATACCGAAAAATAGCGGCGGTTTTAGACCCATATCATTAACTTCGTGTATATCTAAACTCTTTGAACGTATTTTACAGGAAAGATTGGAGTTTCTCTCCGAAAAAGGGGAATAGCTCCCGGACTTCCAGTTCGGTTTTCGCAGGGGCAGGTCAGTAGTAGATGCAGTTACAGCACTTATCATTGATATTGAAAAATCCTTGTTACAGGGGCAAACTACTTCGGCACTTGCACTGGATATTAAAGGTGCATTTAGCTCGATACTGCCAGAGTACATCTGGCAAGAATTGAGAACATTAAGAGCACCCATAAGGATGCAAGATTTTATAGGATTTTTAACTTCTGAAAAACGGCTGTACTTTTCCAAAGAACAACAAGAACCAGACGTTGCAGGCATTGGTGTACCACAGGGCGGGGTGTTATCCCCTTTTTTATACAGCTTGGCCTTACGAACAATCAAAGATGCTTTCCCCCATGAGGTAAAAATAGTGATGTACGCGGATGACATACTTATTTATTCAACATCAGAAAGTATAGAGATTGCCAACAATAGTATAAAAAACGCCTTTAACTCTCTATCAGAGTGGCTGAAAGAGAGAGGACTTGACATATCACTACCAAAAACACAATATATCATTTTTTCGAAAAGTAGAGAAGTATTAAGAGTAAACAATTCTATTACTCTCGAGAATTCTGGTCAAACCCAAACATTGTATTCTGCCAAGAGTATAAAGTACCTCGGAACTATAATAGATCAATCTGTTAATTGGCATGCCCATATTAATTACATAATACAAAGAATCAATAGAGCTAACAATGTTATTAAAGTGATTTCTAGGACTTCTTGGGGACCTTCACCCAGCGTTTTAATATTGGTATTTGTCTCACTCATGGCTGCTTTATCCAACTGGGGTATGTCTTATGCATGGGTTGCAGGGAAAACACATCTTACGGGAATAGATCGGGCTCTGTATTCTTCGATAAGGATAATACTTGGACTTTTGCGTACAGTCCCTATTCCAATCTTGCTTTCGGAGGCTGGCATTGCTCATCCTTCTTTTTCTCGATCAGAAAATGCCCAACAAACCGCATTAAGATGTCTTCAGTGGAAGGACAGTATTTTCAATAAAAAATTAAAAGCGCTCTATGGAGAATACTTGAACTCTAAAAAGAAAAAACAAATTGATAAAATAGGCATATTAGCCTCATATGAAACTATCGAAGGACTAAAAGAGTGTATGCTTATATCCAGTAAACCTTCCTATTTTGACCTTTCATGGGAACAAATTACACAAAAAAATCATACCGACGAGAGTTTAGGACAGGACCTTAAGTTAGACAATAATTCTAATGAAAGATTAAATAACTACATTCTCACACATCTATTAAACAATACCTTAATTTATACCGATGCATCACATAATCCCCACACTTATAGATCTGCAGTATCTTTTTATGTCCCTTCCATTAATGTTAGATTTGGTCTCAGAGTTTCACCGTTGCATTCAGTACTATCGTTGGAATTAGTGGCTATTATATCAGCCTTGGAATATTTGATACGCAAGAAACTCAATAGTGCGGTTATTATTTCAGATTCCTTATCTGCAATCAAACAACTCTCGATACCAATATACGGTCGGCACAAACTGTCTTTACACATACATCACATTACTAGATTAATCACTAAATATAAAACAGAAGGCCTAGGTGAGATCATGTTTTTATGGATACCGGGGCATCAGGGAATTGTAGGTAACGAGATTGCGGACCAGACGGCTAAAAGAGCACTAGACTTGCCATACATACACCGTAATCATATTATATACGAAGACCTTAAGGGAGTTATTAGAGAGGACCGCAAATATTGGAAAAATTTATGCTGGCCTTATGAACCAATTTATCAGTCAAATAATAAATATTATCAGTATATCAACGTTAAAACTGACAAACCATGGTTCAAAAAATATAAATTAGATAGATATTCTACCAATCTTATCACAGCTATAAGGACCGGTCACACTCGCACCACAGAACACTTTTCTAGGTTCTGGGAAACACAAATTTCATGCTCATGTGGATATCCGGAGCTCACTCTCAGACACCTTCTGTGTGATTGCGCACTCTTTAATAGAGGTAGAATTAGATTGCTAGAATTTTTAGAAAGTTTTGATTCTGACACTACTGATCCTGTTATTAATATTAGAAGGGCTGCTTTGTTACAATGGAAGGGCATGCATGTCGAGATTCCTAAATTTTTTAAACAATCAAAGATTGCGATTTAAAAGAAATATTATTAACTAATTTTGGTATTGATTCATTAATATAAATTTAACTTAATTTTGTTTCAGTAATATAAGTACACAATCATAATTGGAGAAATAAACCCTATCCTTAAATCCACAGTGTTTAAAGAATCCTAACCTATAACAAAACATCTGATCCTGATTTACAACCTGAGAAGTTTAGACAAATAATAGACAGTAAAATGTCTATAATATTATTAAATAAAAAGCATGGCCTATAACTAATGCCACAACAAATCAATAATAAACTATAAAGTGTATGATACAACCGAAATTATCTTCAAAAGGACGAATCAGCAATATTGTCTAGGATATGAAATCATAATACTAAAGAAAGTCATGGCTATTTGACCTACGGGGACAACAGGCCAATAAACAAAACCAAACCAAACCAACACCCAGCATAGCTGAAAGCAAGTGAAAATAACTGCGTTTCAGAGTGAAACAAAATGTGTCTTTTTGCATAGTGTTGTCAATGCTTCCTTGGCACGGTCTGCGTGTGCGCAGAGAGCAATCGTCTGACATCGCGAAAAATTTAAGTGTTTGACTATATCAGCCGCACGGACGATGAAGAAGTTTTTACCCTTTCTCCTTGTAATTTCATGGAGGAAAGGGAAAAATTTCCCTTTCCACATGTTGAAGGTCCAATCGCTGATATGAGACTTCTTCATCGTCAGTGCTGTTGATATACTCAAACAGTTTATATTTCGCGACGCGTCAAAAATGCTACTTTAAAGGTCATTTGAATTACTTATTTTACTAATTGCTAGTTATTCATCAAACTCAAAAATGATTTTTTTGGAAACTTTGACACTTTAATTTATCATTTTTGTAAATAAAAGTTTTCTAATGGTAATTTTTGTTAGAGAAAAAGATGTATAAAAAAGGTGATTTTAGTGCTTGGTTTGTTTACATTTTACAACTTGGACATAGCCTTAAATTAGTCTAGTATGACCACTCGATAATTACTAATGCATAATTTAGTTTATTTAAATAATTTCGTTAATTAACAAATAGAAAACTCTGGTCCTTCTTAAAAAAATTAAATTTTTGTGCAGACAAATTTATGTAAATTTAATAATAATAAATAAATTTAATAATTATCATTGTTATTAACAAATATTTTTATATAAAATATAAATTTAAAATTAATTAATCAATTTTTTATTACTTATTTATATAACCATAAATTTGTCTGTCTGTGGTCATACTAGACTAATTTAAATTGATTTCAATTATGATAAATGGAAAAATAAAAAATAAACACGATTTTTTTGAAAATTTTTGTAAATTGTTAACTTTGACTAACAAAAAAATGTATAAACAATTAAAAATTGAAACAAAGGGTCTCTGGGAAACTCTTAGAAAATTTATCTCCTTTCATTTAAGACTAAGAACATCAAAATCAGATAAAATTTGTAGGCTCTAGACAATTTTGAACAGTAAAGTGTAAGAATGCTACTGTGCGAGGCGTCCCAGGCACTAACACAGCGATGGCACCGAAACGTTGTCGCGCTTCCACAAAAATTGCAGGGTCAGTCCATTATATTTCAACTGAAGCCGTAGTGGCCTATTTTTAAAAAATTCTCATAATTTGTAAAAATGATGCTTAATATCCGTAAATTTCATTTTTGAGAATTATTTTATTAAATTTTTTGAATTAAACTTAGAATTTGAATTTTTAAGTTGAGTTGCACAGAAAAAAGGTTAGATTGACAGTTATGAAAATTTAATAAAGAAGCATGGAAATAATTTAGATAATACAAGTTTCTTGATTATGATATTTGTTAAAAATGAGCTAATTTACTTGTATAAATAGATTATTATGTAAACAAACCCAAATTAGTAGATAAAAATTGATTTTAAAACTTAACTATAAATTGTCAAAAGTCACTACATTTTATTTACACTTTTCTAAAAAGTATATAAATATTTAAAAATTTATTACTTTTTAATGTAAAGTATTTTTAATGTAATTTTATAATATGTGCTAACTTTTTAATTTTATAATATACAAATATAAAAAATTTTACCTTTAATGTGGAGTATTTTATGATTTTCAGTGACTTTAATCACTTATTTCTTCTCAGGAGGTTGACCAAAAAATCCAATTTTTGTCTTAATATTTAAGTTTGGCCTTCTTTTCCATTCTATTAAATTTTGGTGATTGAGAACGAACTACTTTTCAGTTTAAATTTAGTTTAAAAAATCTGCTGAAAAAACGCATTTTTTGGTTAAATACAAGTAGATTTTTGCAAGACTTTTGAGATAGCCAACTTCAGTGTTATAAAAATACTTGCATTTTAACCAAAAAAATGCGTTTTTTCAGCAGATTTTTTAAACTAAATATAAACTTAAAAGTAGTTCGTTCTCCATCACCAAAATTTAATAGAATGGAAAAGAAGGTCAAACTTAAATATTAAGACAAAATTGGATTTTTTGGTCAACCTCCTGAGATGAAATAAGTGATTAAAATCACTGAAAATCATGAAACACTCAATATTAAAGGTAAAATTTTTTATATTTCTATATTATAAAATTAAAAGGTTAGCACATATTATAAAAGTACATTAAAAATACTTTACATTAATTAAATAGTAATAAATTTTTAAATATTTATATACTTTTTAGAAAAGTGTAAATAAACTGTAGTGACTTTTGACATTTTATAGTTAAGTTTTAAAATCAATTTTTATCTATTAATTTGGGTTTGTTTACATAATAATCTATTAATACAAGTAAATTAGCTCATGTTTAACAAATATCAATCAAGAAATTTGTATTATCTAAATTATTTCCATGCTTCTTTATTAAATTTTCATAAATGTCAATCTAACCTTTTTTTCTGTGCAACTCAACTTAAAAATTCAAATTCTAAGTTTAATTCAAAAAATTTTATAAAATAATTCTTAAAAATGAAATCTATGGATATTAAACATCATTTTTACAAATTATGAGATTTTTTTAAAAATAGGCCGCAACGGCTTCAGGTGAAATATAATGGACTGACCCTGCAATATCTCGAAAACTATTTGAGGCTCCATCGATTTCTTTTTCTTAATAAAAGGTGAAATTATAAGAAATATTTTAATAATTGACAAGAAAACTCAAAAATCGGTCCTGCTCGGGCAAAACAGTTTCAAAAAACTTTTTTTTTGCTTTTTTTGACAAAAAATTTTTTTTTGTTTTGTTCTGTGATAGTCAGAAGAAACGTGATTTCAAGTATAAGCCTTCCAAATTTTATTTGACATTTTGAATTTTTAAAAACTAACATCAGATCCGTATTTAGCGACCTTAAAAACCCCCGAGTAACAAGTTTCAAGTGAATCTAAGGAATTTTTACAAATCTCGCCTGCCATTTTGAATTTTTAAAAAAGGACATCAGATTCGTATTTAGCAGCCAAAAATCTTAAAAGAACCATTATGTTTAATTTTTTTTACCTTATTGTTTTAATATAAATGATTATGAAAGAAAAAGAGGTACTTTTTGCCTAGGCTCTTTTGTGTAAAACTTTAAAAGCTTTTTTCTTGAAACTACTTTTTTGACCTGGTTGACATGATATCTCAGAATCTACTTGACCGATTTACTTCAAATTTTGCAGAAATGTTCTTTGTATATCTCTTTATGGTCGGAACCTCGGATTTAAAAAAATATTTATTTTTACTATTTTTGAAAGATTCGAAAATGTGTACAAACAAGGTCAAAAAACACTTTTTTCAAATCCCCAATGGGAAGTGCCAGTGTAGTACCGATGTTCACCACTGGCTTAGTACTCAGACGATTGTTCGGCCGTAGTCTAGCCGAGCCTCGACAATTAATGCTGGCGCAGTACAGAATTTTTGTTTCGCCAAAGTTTGGACAAGCCACGGCGGCAAGTGCTGGCTGAGTATAGAAAAATTGTTCACAACGCTCGTTGCCAACATTGCTTTTTTGACAGAAACTTGAAAAAAATTATAAAAAAAGTTTATGAATGTTTATGTGACGTCCTGGCATGTTGAGATCACAAGTCCTTCCTAGCCATTTTATCTATATAAATTAATTATTATCAATTACTAAATATTGGGATGCAGAAAGTATTTTTAGTAATAAGCTAAAGTATTTTAACATATTTTCTATATTTGTATACTTTTACACTACTACTACGAAACTTATATTAAACCAATTTTATTTAAAGAATTATATTTTTGAAAATTAAACTCTTATTTATTATCTTTCATTTTTTTGTTATAAGTAGGTCATTACATTCGCATCTGTGTGAATATGTATTTCAAATATTTGACTTTAATGTAATTTAATTTAATTGATCATCCATTTCTTTTAATTGTATATCTTGAAAATACGTACTTCCATCTCTTTCTTTTATTTTACAATATCAAGAAAACTATATTCTTTTTACAAGAGGAAAAAACCCAGGGAGAAGTGCTACTTTGTTGAGGGGTCGTTATCTACATAAAAATGTATAGTTTCCATCTTCTCTTTTTAAGACAAATCCCTTCAAAGAAAATCCACATTTTAATTTTAATACAGTTACAAAAAATAAATATTAACCAGTGTTGTGGACCTAGTAAAGAAAATAAGTAAATTAAATTTTCTAAACCTGGCAACGCCGCCTAATAAATATTATAAATTCCTCTGGTAGCAGGACTCGCTACATAACAGTGAGACCTTGCTGCGAGACATCCGACACCTTGATAAGACCGGCGTTGTCAGCATAGATGTTTGAGCTCGAACCTATGTTAAGTTAAAGAGAGGTATTTGTACTCTGAATTAAAATATTCCTTTACAAATAAAATCGAAAATAAGCCTTGCTTCAATGTTGCAAAGCTAATGAGCGAAAAGCAATATTGTAGCAATGCTCAAGAAAATTAGGAAGTGTGGAAGAATGCTGAAAAGGGTGAAAGAAACAAATGTTCCTATGTCTAAAAAAAGAGAAAATTGTAAAAGTAAAAATTCCAAAACCTGTAACGACGAACAAGGCGTTTGTGAGATTTGAACACGTGCGCCACGACGCGGGCTACACGCACGCATCTACATGCGAACTCCGTTGGCCTGCACAAACACAGGTTTGGGCTCTCGCGTAGCGGAGCTAATACAGACACAACTACGCTGGTCTCGACTAGCTGCCTCACTCCCTATAGACCTTTCTCCTCTCCCCTCGGGCCCACAAACTACCAACGACAGCATCACAACAAACGCACGTGCGTTTGAAACAATGACTCCTCGTTTAATTTTGAATTTAAAAAAATCACATGCCAGAATTAGACCTCACCTATAACAATTCTGGTTAATTACTTATTAAATTACACAGCTAATTAACAACAAATAGCAGTGTTGTCATCACACCTGACATTCATAATTTGTAATTGTTAATAATTATGATTGTAATTATTAAAAAAAAATTAAACGAACTCGAAATGTATCGGGTTCAAGACAACTTCCGTTCTCACGGAGACCGTGCATTCCAGGAGTCAGCAGTTTGTGACTTCCTCTGGGCCCGAGAGAATTTCCCCTACTTTTAACACCTGAAACACTAATAAATTAATCCCACCTTAATTAACGGTCCGTGCGTGTAGCACCCGTGTTGTCCTGGCGTGAATGGCTCACAAAAATAAAGACCTTGTGTTTTTGTTTATAAAAATTCAAGAGAAATAACATCTTCGAATTGCCCGACGGAAGTCTTTGTAATCCTGAAATGAACAACTCCGCCGGTACTGTAAGTAACGACGTATCGTTTCAAAATAAGTAAACCTTTTTTTGCATATTTACATTTTCTATTTACGATTTACTTTACGCAAATTTCTACATATTATGTATACTCATTAATAAAATAACCTTCAGAATTTAATTTAATTGCATCCTAAATTTCTTACCAACCTATAAAAAATTATAATCTCACACTTTGCACATTGATAATAACAAAGTAGAGGGCAACTTTTAAAATTGTGGGAAACGGACCTACAGAAATAAACAGAGTTTCGACTCTGTCAGTTTGGAGCCTCCACAAATCGCATAATTAAGGGCCAACTTAAAAGCCCGGGATAAAAATTAATTATCGGTTTGCAACAAACTGATGGTGGCAGCGGTGGCGATCCTTCCTACGCGTTGTCGCTCTGCTACGTTACCTGGTAACATTGTTACCAGTGGCACTATTTTAATTCCAGAATTCTTAACTAACATGTGTTAAAGAAAAAAAAAGTTTCACAACTACAATCTTTGCGACATTAGCCCTAGTTTACTTGGTGCTTTCTGTGGTAAAGTTAATTGCAATATTCTGCCAATTTTTTAGTGTTACCTTGTTCGTGATTGCGTAAATTAAACGGGTTCGTTGGAAAAGCGAAGGTCCTTGTGGGTATTTAGCATGGGAGTTTTGTGGTCTGGAAAACGAGATTATAAATTGCAGAAATGCACTGTCTTAAAGATTTGAATTTGTCTCTCCGACTTAAGTCGTTAATAAAGACTTACTCTTAATCGATTCTGGCTCTCCGACAATTTGTCGTTGATGAAGACTCAGTCAATAGTGACAGTTGTATTCTGAAATTTCAAAAGGTAAAATCTTATCTATGAATGGTGAGGGATCTGAATATCTGTAAACCCAGTGATTTGGAATATGGCTCTCCGACTATTGTCGTCGATGATGACATATTCCTAATCGTGATCTTGGCTCTCCGATTGCTTTCGTGGACGATGACTCGATCAAATGTGAGGGGTTGATTTCAGCTTTTTCACAAGATAGATTTGAATCAAATTAATTCAGTTGTCTTCCTCGCCACAATATCCCTTGGCGATGCCTAGCAAACCGAGGTTGCGCGGAAGCCGTTCGAAGAAGCGAGCTCGTAGACAGATACGGTCTCAGAAAGTTTCAAAAGAAGTTTCCAAAGAAATTTCCTCTTAAGAAAATTCGGAATTACTAACACAACCAGAATTAGTAGGTATACCTCTCTCCTTTTTGAAATCCGCAGAGATAGTTTCAATCGCTTCAAAAAATAGTCTTAAAATTCAAAAAATAGAATCGGTTAAAATTGACATACCCCAAATAAAGTCAATCCATGTTTCCCAGAAGAAGCCTGCTTGTGACGGGATTTTGTCAAGCCCAATGGTCTGATTTAGTGGAGAGAACGGAATCTATCGGCGAGATATATCGCCAATTTAACATTCGACAATTATCTCTACGCGCCAAGGCAGAACGTTTGGAGTCTCGTATAGAATTTTGGACCAATTATTTGCAATCCCTTTCGCTTGCTAATTCGATTTGTTTAGCCAAAATAAATTCTATTGAAGAAATCACCGAATTTCAAAAACAAACAATTGATTCCCTCATTGTGGAATTTGGAAAATTGGAAATAAGTCAACATTAATGACTCCCGAACGGAAAGAGATTTCTTCGACAATTCTGAGGAGAATATACAAAAGTAGCACGGTTGCATACCTTTTATCTACTTGATTCTAGGAACCTGATAAGAATTAACTCAAACTTGGAAATTATCTTAATCAATTAGAAGAAGTTCGAAATTTATGTTCGGAAAATTAGATCGGAACACGAGAAAATCGATCGCATTAACGTTTCTATTTTAGCACTAGAATAGGCAGTCAAATGCATTGAGGAAGGAATAGATCAGCTAAAGTTATAAAATGACCTTGATCAAGCCTAGCAAATTGCCAGATAGTACTAATTCCGATAGTTTAAAGATAAATATAGATTCAAATAGCGCGAGTACCAACACGGGTTCTCCCTATCATATTCCTATAGTAGTAGTTGCTTTAAAACAAAACAACAGATATATTATTAACTACACACAAATAAACGCTTGTCTTCGTAATACTGTTGACCTAAACGAAGCACGCCTCGAGAATTAATTACAATAAAAGAAATAATAATTGGCATTCCCGCTCGAATTTGACCACATAAATTTTCCGCGGTGGAGAATTGAAACATTACGGTTAGAATAAAGTTCCACCGGTGCACTAACTATCTGTCCTAAATACATGAGCGTGTAAGTGTCATTGTAAGTTATATGCTTAAAATAAATAATAAATATATGCACTCAAAGTTCCCATATCCCATGATGGCTCAACCACACCAGTGAACCTTGATGCTAGTGTGGCCACAGCGCTTGATCGTTTCAACCTGCGAACAAGTGCAAGCGACATCCCTCTCTTCGACGGCAGACATCCTTAGCTTAAAGATTTTATACTAGCTGTAACGCGTTTTGGGGTATTTGTAACAGACGCGGCACGAACCCGAATTTCTTAGGGCCGTTCTAACTAGACTACAGGGAGCGGCATGGGACAGCTGCAAAAATAAGCAGTTTAACCGTCTCTCAGAACTAACCGGTCATTTGAAAAAACGATTTGCACCCCTAAAAAAATACAAATGGTATTTTGAGAGCATCATAACCCCCAGACAAAAACAAACTGAAACTGCGAATGACTATTTCGATCGTCTCCAAGGTCTGATTAGTGGGGCCCGTCATGCCCTTCAACCTAAGTACAATAGGGCATTCCAAGAAGTTGGCGTTAGTGAAGGGGCACGGGAATGGACGGAAAGTGAAATCATTTTACAACCTATTTTAGAATGCTCCCTCGATGCATTCATAAGAGGGCTTCCAACGGAGGTATCAAAGTTTGTTGATACCAGAAATCCTCTAAACTTAGAAGAAGCATTGGAATACGCGATACATGCGGAAGAAAGCGAGAATTACAATGAAAAATCGCGCTCCTTATCCTATCACATCTCCCGATCGGACGATAGGCCGCGTTCTCCCAGCCCTTATTCAAGGCAAATAGAAAAACCTGTTCCAACGGCAAGACACAACCTGGAAACGGATAGAGAACCGCGTCATTCGAGTCACTCGTCAAATCGTGCGTTATCCGGGATGCTACACCTAACTCCGGAACAACTGGGAACCTTCTATCGATCCATGATGCCGCAATACCCTTCAGCCTTTCTATACCATCCAACGGTAGTTCCACCTCAAAACACAGCATACTACCCTAACCTGCCCTATCCACCTGCTCCCTTACAACCACCCATGGATCCACAAACCATGTCGTCACAACACTCGGAACACTAAACTTGACGATTGCTAGTGGACCTGTAGAATTCCATGTGACGATTGGGATCGTCTGCTTCCATTCGCTAT
The DNA here is from genome assembly GCA_032872475.1 of Leptopilina myrica (nomen nudum). Classification (NCBI taxonomy): domain Eukaryota; kingdom Metazoa; phylum Arthropoda; class Insecta; order Hymenoptera; family Figitidae; genus Leptopilina; species Leptopilina myrica (nomen nudum). The sequence goes on from CM065466.1 coordinate 22,108,053, forward strand.
GTTTAACAATAATACGTCAGTTCACGAAGCTACTAATTTTACTCCGTATGAACTAGTATTTGGACATCTTGCTAGAGTACCTAGTTCCCTACCCCAGGGTCCAGAAGTTGAAACCTACGGTTCATATCTCAAGGACCTTATCCCAAGAATGAGTGAACTACAAAATCTTGCGGCAGAACTACGACAGAAAGGCTAGGCCCTTAAAGGCCAAAGTAGGGGACCAGGTGTACACCTACAAGGAAATTCGAACAAACAAGTTCGATAAGATAGCGGATGGCCCATTTACCATAGTCGATTTCAAGCAAAATAACAACGTGGTATTAGAAAACGAGAATGGCGAGCGTATAACCAAGCATGGTGACAAGGTTATGTTGGCCCACTTTTAGTCCCTTTTTTTGCTTGAAAATCTCTAATAGAATTTTCTCTTTCAGACACACACGCATCTATACCACAAATAAGGAATTCACGGGACCAATAAAAAATGTCGAAAATCGTGCTATTTTTGTGCTCAATTCTCAGCTTCCTGACCCTAACAGTGAAGAACAAATCCGGTCCTGTCTCTACCAACGAGGGCTATCGGATAATTCCGTTTAAGATGAGCAGCGGAATCTACTTCGAATACGTGGATGTCGTCAAGGGGTACGTTAGCAATTGGAGAATTGCTGTTTTCCTCAACATCGGAAGGCAGAGCCGTTTCTTTAACGACCTCAAATCAAGACTGGAGAAGCTGAAGGCCCAATGTAATCCTACGGAAATTTGGTGCACAGAATTAGTTTCGAGTTACCAATGGGAAGATAGATGGGAAATGGCATCGGAATTACAACAAAAAATTCGAAACCAAATTCAAGAATTAGAGAATATTAAAGTGACCTTACCCACAAAATTGACCTCACAACTGCGAGCGATACGAGCTGTTCCCTTGGTCCGTCCGTGCTTCTTTACGCAAAACTCTCCACGTTCTCCGTTTCCCAACTCTCTTCGGTGTTTTCATTCCAATTCTCATCAGACTCTTCTTCCCAATTTTCCTCCATGCTCGTTTCCGAATTTTCCTCTGGTTCTTCTTCCCAATTCTCATCTGCTTCTTTCTCTTCACTACTCTGTCTTCCCCTTACTAGAGGAGTACTAATTTTTGGAAACTTAAACCACACAGCCTTATTATCTATATCAAATCTCTAAAACAAAATGAATTCCAATTAATGAGAAATGCAAAGTCCCCTGGGATAAGTTCAAGTATACACTTAAAATATGGACTATAAATTGCGCTTACCAACTGCCACCAGCCTCTAATGCGTGGCTGATTCTCTCCCAACCAATCATGACATTGGAGGAAGGTAATTTTTAGACCCTTCAGGAGCGGCTGCACCCCTACGCGTGAAGAGATTTTGGGTAGATCTTTTAGTGAGCTAAAAGAAAAGGGGTAATTATTTGTAACCGGAGGTAACGAAAGCAATATAAAATAAATATCAGGGTGTCTACTATTTTCATTCAACAAAATTCACGATTTTTCGGTTATGGCCTAATTTCCGGCTTTCTTTTCCCATAAAATTTAAAATTAATGTTAGAATTTATTCGCTGATAGAATATTTTGAAATATGAAGATTTCGACTATATCAGCAGAGAGTGACATCTATTAGATGTCAATTGAACTCTTTGGTTTAGAGTTAGGTGTTACATATGATAATTATTTCGATATGGTTGTCGATAAGTAATTATCAATTATTTTTTTTTTTTAATTAATTTTGATCTGAAAAATTAAGCTGCGTGAACGAATGCACTGTGCATCTGTGAGGACTTGAACCTCAGTTTATAGCTGCCTGTCGCGGGACCTACGCCTATCAACGCACCTTGCCAACACAGCCTGGACGTACACGCTTCTTATATTCTCAGATCAAGCCCATCACTAGTCGAGAGCTATATAGTTAATGTTAGAATTTATTCGCTGATAGAATATTTTGAAATATGAAGATTCAAAATATTCTATCAGCGAATAAATTCTAACATTAACTATATAGCTCTCGACTAGTGATAGGCTTGATCTGAGAATATAAGAAGCGTGTACGTCCAGGCTGTGTTGGCAAGGTGCGTTGATAGGCGTAGGTCCCGCGACAGGCAGCTATAAACTGAGGTTCGAGTCCTCACAGATGCACAGTGCATTCGTTCACGCAGCTTATTTTTTCAGATCAAAATTAATTTAAAAAAAAAAATTGATAATTACTTATCGACAACCATATCGAAATAATTATCATATGTAACACCTAACTCTAAACCAAAGAGTTCAATTGACATCTAATAGATGTCACTCTCTGCTGATATAGTCGAAATCTTCATATTTCAAAATATTCTATCAGCGAATAAATTCTAACATTAACTATATAGCTCTCGACTAGTGATGGGCTTGATCTGAGAATATAAGAAGCGTGTACGTCCAGGCTGTGTTGGCAAGGTGCGTTGATAGGTGTAGGTCCCGCGACAGGCAGCTATAAACTGAGGTTCGAGTCCTCACAGATGCACAGTGCATTCGTTCACGCAGCTTATTTTTTCAGATCAAAATTAATTTAAAAAAAAACAATTGATAATTACTTATCGACAACCATATCGAAATAATTATCATATGTAACACCTAACTCTAAACCAAAGAGTTCAATTGACATCTAATAGATGTCACTCTCTGCTGATATAGTCGAAATCTTCATATTTCAAAATTTAAAATTGTTTTCGAACATAAATAAAATTAATTTTCAACAAAAGAATGTAATCTTGTCTTTTATACTTACAATTGGAAATTTTCTTTTCAAGGTTATTATAATTCCAAATAATAAAAAAATATATTGAAAATTTTATTTGCTAAAGGTTTCTAAATAAAATTTTTAATAAATTCAATTGCATATATTCAGTCGAATTTCGCAATATTACTATTCACTCCATAATTGTTAAAATTTATTTACATAATCTACTTAAATTAGTGCCTGACTCTCACTATTAAATTTTTTACTAATTCAAGGTTAAAGAAGAGCATAAATATCTATCAAATTGAAATAATAAGTAATTTTTTTTACAAATTAAAATAAAGCTTTTTTAAAAAAAAATTCGGTTTTCCCGGATTTCCCGGTTAGTAGATACCCTGTAAATATAAAGCCTACGCACCAAATTTCGGGAATGCCACTTTTCAGGAATTCCCCTACCACCATCTTTAACCCGGGTAAGTAATTTCTCACCACCACCAGATTGCGAAAACTTTTAAAAGAAATACATATATATATACTAGGGGGGCTCCGCCCCCCTCCGCGCCAACCCCCTAACTACTAATTTTCACATCATGTTCTCTTAATATAAAAGCATGGTAATAAGTTAGAGTAAATTATATCAGGCGATACTAAAAGTAATCACTTCAAAAGAATTTTACTTTACGAACATGATTATGATCTCATAGTGCCCTTATAGATACTTCTTTATACCTAAAGGTAAAAAAATTAGTTAAATTTGGCATACATTTTGCAGTATCATCAAAGGCATTATTTATGCCCTTTTTACTTGCAGCTTTAACAATAAATCAAATCTGACATAAATTTTGACATAAATTAATGGCCATTATTTGGTAATTTATGACATGTAGGTAAAAGAAGAATTTAAAATTACATGTAGATTTCGACGTAATGTAAGAGACGCTTGTGGGCCTCTTTTTACCCGTAGGTCAAAACTGCCCTAAAATTGACCTTAATTTTGAGGGTTGCGGAAATTGTTTCTCAAATTTTGACGTTTAGGTCAAAACTGCCCTCAAAATCGACCGAAATTTTGAGGGTAGCGGGAATTGTTTGTCAAATTTTGACGTTTAGTTCAAAACTGCCCTCAAAATTGACCTAAATTTTGAGGGTAGCGGAAATTGTTTCTCAAATTTTGACGTTTAGGTCAAAAATGCCATCAAATTGACCTAAATTTTGAGGGTTGCGGGAATTGTTCGTCAAACTTTGACGTGTAGGTCAAAACTGCCCTCAAAATTGACCTAAATTTTGAGGGTTGCGGGAATTGTTTGTCAAATTTTGACGTTTTGTTCAAAACTGCCGTCAAAATTGACCTAAATTTTGAGAGTAAATGTGAGACCGTTATTTATCCTCTTTTTGACCTATAGGTCAAAAAATAGGTCAAATTTGACGTAAGTTTTGACGGCCTCTTGGAAAAGGGCACCCTTAGAACTTTCTGAAACAGCGGCGGCGGCGATATGATTTTATATTAATAGGGATATATATATATATATATATGTGTGGCATTCCACCTCAAGTGATCCGGCACCAAATTTGAAATGTTTGGGATCAGGTTAAAAGTTTGCACAAACAATAGTCCTATTAGATACAATTAAAAATACCAAAAATTATTAATTTATTTAAACAATTGTAAAATCTAGAGCGGGTCAAAGTTTAAATTTTTTGTCTTACATGCAATATTTGAAAAATTTGTAGTTTCTTTAAAACAAAACGAAAAAATGTTTGTAAATATGGGTTTTTAGCTGTTTTTATGCACTTTCTAGTGGTGTAAACAATTTAAAAAAAAAAATATTTTGACCTTGTAAAAATTAATTAAAAAATAAAATTTCATTTTTTTATCAAATGGACATTTTTTATTTTTTTTTAAATATTTTTTTTCATAAAGCTGAGGTTTTTTCCTAAAAGAAATGTATAGGTCAAAACGTGGGTCAAGAACTTTTAACTGGTGAAATTAAGCATTTACTTTTGCAGTGCACCGCTCATGCATGTTGTTGGACTGTGTATGGTTAGTTCTCTCCGCGTCCGCTAGGTATCGACTTTGAAAACCTCTCACTAATGAGATATGACAGCACATGTATAAGTATAGAGAACTGGTGCCTTGAAAAATATTGATTTTATCGTATTTTTGTCGGTAAGTTCGTTTTCTTATTATAAGTTATCTTGTGTCTTGAAAAATATTGATTATATCGTATTTTTGTCGGTAAGTTCGATTTCTTATTATAAGTTATCTTGTATCTTCTTATTCTTTTAAAGAAATTCTTGCAGTTTTTTTTCAATCTGTTCTTTTCAGAACTCTTTTGAATCGTTTCAGTTTTTCAAATTTTTTCGAAGCTATTTGCTGCATTTTTAAGTGTAGCTAATAGTATCGATAGAATGGAAAAAATTGAATCAGTCCTATTTAGGGACATATGTCTTAATCCACTAAACAAAGAATCTCACAAAGTGAATGTTAATATACGTCCTATTTCTGAAAATTTGCGCTCTAATTTTCCGACAATACCTGCAGGTTCTAAAATTTGTGATTCGTGTAGAAAAGGGCTCAGTAAAATTAAAGAATTACCAAGTATAATAACAAAAGATGATTCTTTACGCGTTAGTTCTGATATTTCAGAACAGGGAGAAATCTTTTTAAATGAAGATTTCAATTCAGATTCAGAAGATTCAATTTCGACAGAATCTAAATGTTCTGATAAATATCATATGGCTGGAGTTGAAGTTCTGAATCAGATTAAAGAAAGATTTAAATCCTCAAAAAATAAATCTGAACAATTTCAACTTCTCACACTTACTCCACAATCTTGGACTAGCAATGAATTAATGACCCAGTTTGAAATATCTGATAGACAAGCTAGAAATGTAAAAAATATCGTTAAAGAGCACGGAATTTTATCTTTGCCAAACCCGAAGAGAGGAAAATCTTTAAATCTTGAAACAGAAATTCTTGTGAGTAATTTTTATGAATCAGATGCTGTTAGTCGATTGATGCCTGGTATAAAAGACTATGTATCTGTTAAAATAGATAATAAGAAATGTCATGTGCAAAAGAGATTAATTCTATGCAATCTGAATGAATTGTATTCTCTATTTAAGACCGAATACCCAGACATTAAAATAGGTTTATCAAAATTCGCGGCTCTTAGACCAAAACACTGTGTTTTAGCAGGTAGTAGTGGAACCCACACTGTCTGTGTTTGTGTTTACCACGAAAACCTTAAATTAATGTTGAAAGGAATAAAAATGCAGTATTTGACTAATGATCCTAATCTAATTTTAAATGATTTTCGCGACTGTTTACAGTTAACAATGTGTTCTAATGCGACAAACTCGTGCCATTTTGGTACTTGCGCAAATTGTCCTGGTACAGAAAAAATAAAAGGTAATCTCATTCAATCTTTAGAGGAAGACAATATTGAGGAACTCAAATTTGATTCTTGGGTACAAACTGACAGATGCAATTTGAAGACTGTATGTATGAATGCAGAAGATTTTGCTAATGAACTTTGTGACGAATTACTAAAATTTAAACCTCATGACTTTCTCAGTCAACAGCAGGCATTTTTCTTTAAAAATTTGCAAATGAATTTAAAAAGGAATGAATTTCTTATAACATTTGATTTTGCTGAGAACTACAAGTTTGTACTTCAAAATGCCGCGCAAGGATTCCACTGGAACAATGATCAGGCTACAGTTTTCACAGTTGTGATATATTTCCTGAGTAATAAGGGACTAGAACATAAAAGCATGGCAATTATATCAGATAATTTAAATCATGACACCGCTGCAGTATATGAATATCAGAAGATAATATTGAAATACATTAAAGAAAATATTTCAGTACCAAAAAAAGTGTACTATTTCACTGACAGAGCCGGTCAACATTTTAAAAATAAGAGCAATTTTGCTAATCTTTTACTTCACGACTCAGATTTTAAAATATCAGCTGAATGGCCTTTTTATCCCACTGCTCACGGCAAGGGACCTTGTGACAGTATTGGTGCGAATGTTAAAAGAGAAGCGGCAAAATATAGCCTGCAATGTACCAATGAAAATCGTATACTAGATGCTCAAGCACTATTTCAGTGGGCAAAAGAATACTCGAAAAAAACTGAAATTTTTTTAGTAGCAAACAAGAAAGCGAAGCAACTGCTAGATTGCTAAAAAAAGATTTGATAATGCAATAACAATCAAAGGTACATTGCAATATCATGCATTTATACCTACTTAAAAAATGACAGTCTCAACCCTGTAAAATGCAGAGAGCGTTCAAAAATAAATTATCGACAAAATTTCTAAGAATTATGTAACATACTACGACATAATACGGTCCAACAGCATGCATGGGCGGTGCACTGCAAAAGTAAATGCTTAATTTCACCAGTTAAAAGTTCTTGTCCCACGTTTTGACCTATACATTTTTTTTAGGAAAAAACCTCAGCTTTATGAAAAAAAATATTTAAAAAAAATAAAAAATGTCCATTTGATAAATAAATGAAATTTTATTTTTTAATTAATTTTTTCAAGGTCAAAAAAAATTTTTTTTTAATTGTTTACACCACTAGAAAGTGCATAAAAACAGCTAAAAAACCCATATTTACAAACATTTTTTCGTTTTGTTTTAAAGAAACTACAAATTTTTCAAATATTGCATGTAAGACAAAAAATTTAAACTTTGACCCGCTCTAGATTTTACAATTGTTTAAATAAATTAATAATTTTTGGTATTTTTAATTGTATCTAATAGGACTATTGTTTGTGCAAACTTTTAACCTGATCCCAAACATTTCAAATTTGGTGCCGGATCACTTGAGGTGGAATGCCACATATATATATATATATATATATATATATATATGTGACGCGACACGAGAAAAGGGACCTATCGCCTCGAAAGAGAATTTTACAGGGGGAGCGTTTAAAGTGACGCCATGAGCAGAAAACCTGTGTATTTACGCGGACACGTTCAAATTTCGGGATTTATATTATTAAAACTATTTCAGATTTTTAACTTCTCATTTTTTTACGTGAAAGAGCCAATAAAAATCTATCGAATAGCATCGTAATCTCAAAATGGAATTTTTTAACAATAGGTCCCTTTTCTCGTGTCGCGTCACATATATAAATATATATATGGGACGTTTCATTTCAAGTGGACAATTGCTCTGCCCAAAAATCTAAGCAATAGAAATCGACTTATTATGGCTTAAAAAATTCATAGGCTCATATTCTTTCGAATAAAAAGTGGCGAATTCAAAAATTCAATATGGCGTACCCTCCACGCCATTTTTTGCATAAATTTTCCCATACTCAAAAAACAATTGTGTTAAATAATATTTGAAAATAATTGCAATTTACCAAAACATGACTGGATATTATGTATTAGGGGTCGCTGATTACGAATATGAAATTAAATTTTCAAAATTCAAAATGGCGGACAAAAATTTAATAATTGATAAATTCGCTTGAAACTCGTTACTCGGGGGTTTTTGGGGTCGCTGATTACGAAAATGATATTAAATTTTCAAAATTCAAAATGGCGGATCCAATATGGCGGACAAAAAAATTTAATAATTGATAAATTCACTTGAAACTCGTTACTCGGGGGTTTTTGGGGTCGCTGATTACGAATATGATATTAAATTTTAAAAATTCAAAATGGCGGATCCAATATGGCGGACAAAAAAAATTTTAAATGTCTAAATTCGCTTGAAACTCGTTACACGGGGGTTTTTGGGGTCGCTGATTACGAATATGATGTTACATTTTCAAATTTCAAAATGGCGGATCCAATATGGCGGACAAAAAAAATTTTTAATGTCTAAATTCTCTTGAAACTCGTTACTCGGGGGTTTTTGGGGTCGCTGATTACGAATATGATGTTAAATTTTAAGAATTCAAAATGGCGCATCAAATATGACGGCCAAAAATATTTAAAGCTACACGCGCTAGCTTGCAATAGAAGATTTTCTTTAGCACCTCCATTCACAAAGTTGAATATGACAATCAAAGTAACAAAAAAGAGAAATTGGAAATATACATTTAACCTTCGCAAGTTTACGAATATTGCAAAATTGAAAGTGGTTCAGGTGCACTTGAGTACCTGTATATTTCCAATTTTCTCTCTTCTGTCACTTTAAAAGAGTGTGAACTTTGAATCTTTGTGAATGCAGGTGCTAAAGAAAATCTTCTATTGCAAGCTAGCGCGTGTACCTTTAAATATTTTTGGCCGCCATATTGGATCCGCCATTTTGAAATTTGAAAATGTAACATCATATTCGTAATCAGCGACCCCAAAAACCCCCGAGTAACGAGTTTCAAGCGAATTTAGACATTTAAAATTTTTTTTGTCCGCCATATTGGATCCGCCATTTTGAAATTTGAAAATGTAACATCATATTCGTAATCAGCGACCCCAAAAACCCCCGAGTAACGAGTTTCAAGTGAATTTATCAATTATTAAATTTTTTTGTCCGCCATATTGGATCCGCCATTTTGAATTTTGAAAATTTAACTTCATATTCGTAATCAGCGACCCCTAATACATAATATCCAGTCATGTTTTGGTAAATTGCAATTATTTTCAAATATTATTTAACACAATTGTTTTTTGAGTATGGGAAAATTTATGCAAAAAATGGCGTGGAGGGTACGCCATATTGAATTTTTGAATTCGTCACTTTTTATTCGAAAGAATATGAGCCTATGAATTTTTTAAGCCATAATAAGTCGATTTCTATTGCTTAGATTTTTGGGCAGAGCAATTGTCCACTTGACGTGAAACGTCCCATATATATATTTATATTTATATTTATATAATTGCGTGACTATAAAGGCTGACATGAAGAAATTATTTTCTTACCGGAGCCCAAAACCCTCGCCTATTGTACTCCTGGTCTTCCTCGTCCCAGAAATACTCCTGGAACCAGGATTGGGCTGCGTGGAGTTTTTCTCGTCCCTGAGCCAGATTCTTGTCATAACTCCAGAACGATTGCTCATTGAGCCGAATAGGAGCAGGAGCCCAACTGCCAAAAGTGACGAGAAATCTAAAAGGGAAGAGTTTCAAAAAGGAATAATGATAACTAATTTAAATAAAATTTGAATATTTAAAGCGTTATAAAACATAAGTATTTTAGAAGTAACTGATTTCTAAGAGGCTTTAAATAACATTCTATTACATGCTATTGCTTCCTCATACTGAGGAAGTATTGTAATACCAAAATTTTTCAGGTTCGATTTTTTAACATATCTTTATGTTATTTGACCTCAGGAGTTCAAAAATGACATTTTTACAAAATGTCATTCCGTATGTGTGTGTGTGTAAACATTACATTTTCATAAATATCTCCAAATTATAAAAAGCTTTTGGGCTGAATTTTTTTTTAAATTGTAGGTCTCATCTGCGGACATAAAATGAGAGTACTTTGAGATAGATTAATAAAGTTTAACTATTTATTTTTTTGATTTTTAATTTTTCAAAAAAACATTTTTTGCCCATAACTTTAAAAAAATGTTAGGACACCTATAAATGTTTTTCTTTAATTTTTTAGAGTTTTTTAAGACACATCTTTTGAGCCCTCAATAAACATTTTTCGTTCATATTCACCGGAGATATTAAACTTTTAAAAATTCAAAATTTTGGAAAATAAGACTTTTTTGAGAATTTTGTTGAAAAATGTAGAAATAACATTAAAACCATAGTTACAAACTTGTAGAGCATTAAAAAACCCTTGGATTGACCTATTTTTAAAGCTATTTCGATTAGAAATAAAGAAGTTATTGATATTTTAAAAAACAGAAAATGTGAAAAAAATATTTCATGTGAAAGTATTAAATAAAGAGAAAAAAATATTACAGCACTTAAGAATAATTGTTCAAAATTTAAACTTTATTGTTATTAACATCTCTATGAGGAAGCAAAGTTTTCATGAAATGAACACAACAAGATTTACGAAAACGAATGAAATGAGTACCAAAATTATATAACAAAAATTTATAACTTGGCAGCGGTTTTTTCATTAGTCAAGGAATGTTAAATCATTAATTTGTTTACAATTCAATTTTATGTGGAATTTCGATTATTAGAAAATTCTTTAATTACATATGTATAAGAGAATAAAAATAAAAATAATTAAAAGAAAATTCAATTAAACTTTTGAAAAATTATACAAAATTTTTTTTTCAAATATTTAAATTCTTTTGGGAAATTCTATTAAAATGGTAGATAATAAAAAAATTATTGAACAAAGGAAAGTTTTTGAAAGCAAATGAAATTTACTTTTAATTTACCAAGAATTTTAGTAAAATTTTTAAAATAACTTGATTTTTTTAACATTTGTAATTGCTTCAAAATTTAATTTTTTTATGTTTTGACTAAAATTCTTCTTTAAATCCATTATTTTGAATAATCCATTAAATATTATTAAAAAAAAATTGAACTAATTTATCAGAAGAAATTGAATTATTAAAATTTTTTCAAAAATCTACGTGCCTCAAGATTTCTAATTGAATTCATTTAAAATCGAAATTTTCTAAATTGTAAATTAATACTTTTTGAAATCGATCTACTTATGAAAATTATAAACGCAATTCTTGTAAAATTGAATAATTAATTTTGAAGTATTGCAGGTTCCAAAATCAGATTTTGAGAATAAACAGAATAACTTTGGAAAATAACAATTTTCCAGGTTTTCCAGGTTTCCAGATTGCGTGGCAACCCTGTATATGGTTTAATTATATTAACCATACTAATGAAATCATTTGAAAATCAATTGTTTTGAAACTTTGGTAAATTGATAAAATTGATAAGTCTGATAAAGATTATAAAATTCAAAAAAAGGAAGAATTAGTATTTCGACTTACCCATCTGAATCCCGCGAATCCTTTTGTCGCCCAAAACTTTCCTCCAAAAGCGCCTCTATTTTTGCCCCCTGAAGGAGCTCCACCAAGGATTGTTTCCGTTCCTCCACCAACTTTTCACGTAGCCTTTTCCTTTCGCCAGAGGCATACATTCTCCTTTTCATTTCATCCAACAACCGTAAAAATCCGGCATTTTCTGATAACTCGACACTCATTTCTACAATTATAACAGCACTCTTACGCCTTAACGAACACTTAATACAGCCGAACTACCACTGCATTAGCTGCGACAAAAAACGCGACGTGACTAATCGTCAACCAGTACTGTCGCCTACACCGGATTGCTGTAACGATAACGATACAGGCACCTACAAAGAGGCTAAGAATGAAGAATGAGCTGTCACTAAGCAATGTGTAAAATCAAATAATCTTAACATCAGGGCCCCTCATTAGACCTTATTCAATCTCAGCTAAATCTCTTAAAATTAAGGAACTTTTTTCTAACCAAAAGAAAAAAGAAAATTTTCAACAACACTAAAGCTTGCTCAACAAGTCTAAAGCAAACAAATAAGTATAGGTTGCATAGGGATAAATAAATCTATAGTTCTCAATATTTAGGTTTAGCAGTTTCGAATTCTTGCTCCTAATAAATAAGAGAATTATACAGGCGAAATAAAATAAATAATTAACTGAATGAAGGATATATAAAAAAATATGGTTTAATTGATTAATCAATCAAATTTAATTTTCTTTTAAAGTATATAAATTGCTTCTGTTGTTATTGTATTGATTATTTGTATTATTATATTATTATTAACAAATATTCTCCAAAAATATTAGAAACAGAATAAATAATAAATATTATGATTTCCTCTGGCAGCAGGACTCGCTACATAACAGTGAGACCTTGCTGCGAGACATCCGAAACCTTGATAAGACCGGCGTTGTAAGCATAGATGTTCGAGTTCGAAGCTATGTTAAGTTAAAAAGAGGTATTTGTATTCTGAATTAAAATATTCCTTTACAAATAAAACCAAAAATAAGCCTTGCTTCAATGTTGCAAAAGCTAATGAGCGAAAAGCAACATTGTAGCAATGCTCAAGAAAATTAGGGGGCTACACGCATCCCTATAGACCTTTCTCCTCTCCCCTCGGGCCCACAAACTACCAATAGCAGTGTTGTCATCACACCTGACATTCATAATTTGTAATTGTTAATAATTATGATTGTAATTATTAAAAAAAAATAAAACGAACTCGAAATGTATCGGGTTCAAGACAACTTCCGTTCTCACGGAGACCGTGCATTCCAGGAGTCAGCAGTTTGTGACTTCCCCTGGGCCCGAGAGAATTTCCCCTACTTTTAACACCTGAAACACTAATATATTAATCCTACCTTAATCATGAGGCAAAGAGTAGGGACCAACCTAATTGTCTAACTCTGGGCAGTATTATCCCTCAAGTCTTGCTGGTAACTTCTCCCTGGTTCCGCACCTGGCAAGGTCATAAGCAAGAGAGCATAATCGTACGCGCCCGTCCACGAGTCGAACCCTGGTGAACTTCACAAGAGGTGGACGATAAAATTTAATAAAGCTTTGAGCCGACGGAGTCCGCGTGAAATTTACCCAGGTGAAATATTCCATTAAAGAGTATTTCTTTAATCGAATATTTCGTCCTCGTACCTTCCGGTCCGTGCGTGTAAAAATAGTATGCAATAAGGGAGCGATCATTATGGGCCTAAAATAACATAATATACGGACCATCCGTTCAAATGGGACTAGCTAATTCTTTATCCCAAGTACGCCTACAAACGAACTATTTGCTCTTTTAGGGTCCCAAGTGACCCTAAAATTACGAATCTCGATGACGTCATTTACGTCATAATGCACTACCAAATATGGTCATAGTTCGCACATTTTTTCCCTTTCCTAACCTACCTATGAATTGGAGTGGGGTAATTTGGCTTCTCGGCATGAGCACTCTCCTTGCGAATTTTCCTTTAGTCTTACATTTTTCTTAGTTGGGAATAAACTATCCTTAACTTTTTTCTTTCCATATTGCTCTGCTTGGCAGACTTTAGATGCACGAGCTATTCTGATTCGCATAAATTGTAACGCGGTTTTTAGTTAATTGTTTGAATTCCTCAAGTTTGTTATAAAGAGAAGCAATTAAAGAAATAATTAAATTTAAAAAAATAATATTATTGAAAACAATTAATATTTTACTTTTCAGTTATTCATTTTTTATTTTTATTAAATTTTGAATTATAATTAGGCAAAAATTCTCAGGAAATGTTCACACTAAACACTTATTTAATCGGATCACATAAATCTTTACACAATTTTCACTAAACTTTTCAGTTAAATATGCCTAATATTACAAGTAAATATTTAATAAACATTTAGAAAAATGTCGGTGCTGTGGGGGATAATTGTTTAATCACTTTGAATTATTTTTTCGTCGTATTTAACTAAATTTATTAAAAAACACGAAAAATTTTGTAAAATAAGCAGGTTAGTTTAAGTAAAAAACAAATGAATTTTACATAATATTCAATGGATTTTTTCCCCTGGCTTTTTTACACCCAAGGTATTAGAAAACAATGTTTTAGACAAAAATTGAAGAGAATGTATTAAATTTTAATAATATTTTATTAAAAAATAATTTTTTTATTTTTTCGACTAGTTTGTTTAAATAATTATTTTTTGAAGTTGTTTTTATTCACGAAGGGAATAACAAATTTTTATAACAAAATATTTTTATTAAACCTTGGAATGTCCTTAAAAAGTAACCCAATTTGTGAAGATGTGTTTTTTGATATTTTCGAGAAATAAATTTTTGAATTTTTGATTACTCGGTTCGGGCCATGCGGCTTGCCGTATGATAACTGTTTGCGACCGCTGCCGGGCAAGCCGTATGGCCCGAATCGAGCAATCAAAAATTTTTAAATTTATTTCTCGAAAATATCAAAAAACACATCTTCACAAATTGGGTTACTTTTTAAGGACATTCAAAGGTATAATAAAAATATTTTTTTTATAAAAATTGGTTATTCCCTTCATGAAAAAAACAACTTTAAAAAATGATTGTTTAAACAAATTTGTCGAAAAATTTTAAAAAATATTTTTTAATAAAATATTATTAAAATTCGACACATTCTCTTCAATTTTTGTCTAAAACATTGTTTTCTAGGACCAATAGTTTACAAGATAAAAATTATTGAGAAAAAAGTGACCAAAAAGTTTAATTAACAATATCTTGCAAAATAATTCAAATTTTGCAAAATCCTTGAGTGTACTTTAAAAGCACCCTAAACACAACAAATTAACCAAGTGTAAACAAAATCTGGGATTCAAAAGTTCTTCCAGCTATAGAACGCTCCTGGTACCGACCATAGCCAAGAGTTTAAAAATCAAGAATTTCTTTGGGTTTTTTGTTTTAGTGCATTACAAAATTCTCCAGCCTATCAACCAGTTCATGCCTGATTTTTTTAGCCTCCACTTCATTGACTTATAACTATTAAAATTTTTAATTTTTTTCTAAATTTTTTCTGTATTCTTTAAGTATGTATAAACAACTTGCAAAAAATAAAGTTAAAAAATGTTAAACTTTCTTTTTTGTCTGACTCGGAAAACCGCCTAAAATTGAGGCCTCTAGACCAGAATACCCCTTAATGTCTGTGCTTCCCCATACAACATGGTGCGCATTGGCATCACAACCTATTATCGAAGAGAGCCCTCGCCTTTGATAGTAGTCTACCAACCTCTCCACCTTTCTAGGTGGTGCAGGTTCATCCCCTGATCCCGGAAAATAATCGGACGCTATTACTACTTCCCTTTTATTTCCGTTCTTTTTCAGATACTTATAGCTTTAACTATAGCTAAGTCCCTAATAATTAATTATAAAAAAAAGAAAAGCGTCTAGACCTTTAAAGATCAGACACGCCCTTGGAACTGGTTCCTGTGGTGAACTCACTTGCTCCCCACAGCCGTTCAGACCACTAATTCTCTAATTCTGAATAAAGGTTAAAGTTGTCTGCTTCTTAGTCAAGCTCTTGGCTAAAATAGCCGAAGCGCCTTTACAATGATGCAAATTAATCTGCGTAAAAAATGAAAGCTTTCAAAACAAATAAAAAACAGATTGAAACTCCTCCTACAGTTTAAATCTGACATTAATGAGATTACGAGATCCATTTTTTCTTTGGGCGTTGGAACAATGTTTTGTTTACTAAAACTAAAATATTTACTTCATTCTGTTTAAGTTAGACATCTAATAAAAAATAACTTTAAAAAGTAGGAGGAGTTTGTTTATTATTTTTATTGGTCCAGAGCAGCTATTTTTTTTGGTGGTTGGGACAATGTTTTATTTTCACATGCTTGCAGCTATGCTATGTGTTGTAACCAAATTCAATACTTATACTTACCATTTGCATAAAACAAATGTAAATTTATATTCATTTGTAAAAATAGGTCATCTATCGTGCAAAATATGCGGCGAGATGTCAACAATTTATTCTAATATTGGTCTTACACACATACATCCCATGCTAAAACCTAAGACCTTTCTTACTTTAAACATTAATTTCAAAGATGGCAAAAAAATTGCCATCTATCGCGCAAAATACGCAGCGAGATGTCAACAATTTATTCTGATATGATTCTTACACACACGTACAAATTCATCGTAATTTCATACTTTACCTATCCGCCAGGGTTTCGGTCTTCGGAATGCAAGTCAAAACTTTTGAAAGGTATATCAACCGTGCGCTGGGGGATTTCAAATTCGTTTTTGCATATATGGACGACGTCCTTATCGCCTCTCACAATTTAGAGCATCACAAAGAACACTTTAGTATAGTTTTTCAAAGTTTGAAAGAGTTTTCACTGCATCTTAACGTCGAAAAATGTATTTTTCCTGTTGACAAAATCGATTTTCTAAGCTACAATATTAACAGCTATGGCATTAAACCATGTGCCGAAAAAGTTCGAGCTATCGTTGAATTTCCCAAATCGTGTACCGTTGTCGAATTGCAAAGGATGTTAGGTATGGCAAATCCACTTCATCTCAATCTCTTGAATTCTAAGGATAATGATAGGCGAGAAATAGCTTCCGATACGGGAATGGGGGAAAGTTCTTGAACAATATATTAACGATAATTCAACATTTTTCAGAAGGCCGCAATATTAAAATCATGACCGATCAAAAACTGCTCATTTATGCATTTATGCAACGATCTACAAAAGCATCGCTGCGACAACAGCGACAGATACATCTCCCAATTCACCACTGAAATTGAATACGTGCGCGGTGACGACAACGTTGTCGCAGACTCCCTTTCGCGAGTAGAAGCACTTTGACTGGCTACTGAGCCTCCATTTCATGCGACCAATCCAGAGAAACTATAAGACCCTATATTCCCGAAAAATTGAGCGAAAGAGTTTTTAAAATGTTTCACAGCTTAGCACATTCTTGTGCTAGGGTAACAGATCGCATGAATCGCAAACGATACGTTTGGCCCAATATGCATAAGGATTATGTATATGCATTAGTGGGTGGTGCAAAAATGTCTCGATTGTCATCAGTCGAAAATCTCGCGACACACGATATTAAATCCATCAAATTTTTTAGCCCCCATAAATGATCTAAACAAGAATTATAACTAATGAAGCAACAGACATAAAAAATTCTAGCTTGGCTTCGATGAACTGTTTTTAAAGAGACGATATAAGCAAACTAAAAACTCATGTAAATCCCATCCTGTTCTTTTCATACCCTCCCTTAAACTTCCATGTACACTACCATACCGGTCAAAATTGAGAGACCACCCATTTTCAGGCGAATGAAAAACGTTTTAAAACATAAGATTTATTGAAACTAAAATTTTTCTCTGTTTATTTGTTGAAAGATGATGAAATTTGAAAAGAACAGGATATTTCAGAAGTCGTTTGGCCAATAATTCATTTAGATATTTTTATTTTTTTCTCTTTAAAATTTTAACATCTTTCAAAAAATAAAAAAAATTTAGGTTCCATACAATTTTTGTTTTAAAATGTTTTTCAATCATCTGAAAATGGGTGGTCTCTCAATTTTGACCGGTAGTGTATAGTATGCAAACTGCAAACACCTATTTCCAAAAGACTAGGATTATCAGGATGTATTAAAGCGATTTCCGTTTTAAAATTTTTAACCATACTCAAATTAACAGCAGGGCCATCCATTGAAATTTGCAGTATTTTCTTCAAAAGCTCTATTCCTAAGGTCTGTGTCAACGCTTCTTTCAAGTCTTTAGCTTTTACGCTTGTGAGAAAAATTTTAACAGCTTCAGCAGCGCCACGGTACAAAATGTGCTTCATAACAGAATGCATGCACCAAGTAATTTCTGCTTTTGTCACCGAATTCTGGAGTAGAAATTTCTTCATAACATCCGACGATTTCGAATATCAAAACTTTCCTTGCATAAGGTACAATACGCTTTGGTTTTGCAAGCATCTTCAAAAACCCACGGAAATTCGATCTTGTGTGCAGGATTAAAATGAATTACACTTGGGAGTCGATTCATTGCTACATTGAAAAAATAAACAAAATTTAAATTTTATATAAGTGTATTGACAGAATATTAGGAATTAAATTTTGTTTAATTGGAAATATGTAATGAAAATTTAAATGGGTGATTCTCCTGAAAGGGACCCGTTTAAAAAAAACTAAATAAAATAAATTTTTTAATTTTATGGATTTTTTGTCATGAGTAGGTTTTAAATACGTTTAAAGATAAAAATCTAAGTTGCGCAAAATTAATTTTCAAAAATAAGCCATCCAGCTTCATTCTAATATTAAGTGTTTTGGAGGTTAAATATACTGTATTCAATATTGATGTTTTTGTAAAAAAAATTCCTTTCAATTTAATTTTTTTAAATTTACTTAACTATTAGCATAATTAATTTATAATTTAATTAATTTGTGTATTTTATAATTTATTTATAACTATTTTATCTTTTTAAAAACAACTAATATATATTTTTTTTATAAAAAGACGGGAAACATTTTAATGAATTTTTTAATTTATCACTGTAAGTTTAAAATTGATATTTTTTACAACAAAATTTATATTTTCAATTATAATTTTGTAATTTATTTATCTACATAATATGTTATATTTTAAGAAATAAAACCGGACAAGTGTGAGTAGAACTCGTACTAACACCGAGGGTTCCGTACCCTCTTTTAAAACTTCTACTTTTTTCTAAAATAATGAATGAATAATTTATCAAGATAAATTATAACTATTTCTACACTATTTTTATTGTAATCTGCACGTGAAAACACAAAAGTGTACCAATTTTCATCTCTTGAGATAAAAAACTGTGGGTGTTAGGGCAAAAAACACGCTTTTTTGGCGCAATTTTTTTTGGCTGCTAACGGCCCTGTCGAGCTATGGTACAGGTCATTGAAAACTACGATCATGTGTCACGTGCATGATGACTGGACTCAAGAATTGTCCACCGTGTTATTGGGACTGAGAACTAATGTTAAAGACTCGGACTTTTCACTGGAAAAACACACATTTTGGTACTACCCTGATCATCCTTGGCGAGTTCGTCTTGCAGGACGATTTTAAACCGAATCCTCAAATTTTTGTCGAAAAATTTTCCAAGATCATGCAAAAAGTGAAACCAGTACCTGTTTCGCACCAACACAAGCGAATGATATTTTGACATAAAACTTTTTTACGATTGTTCACATGTTTTTTGCGTATACGCTCAGTAAAACCTCTCGAACGCCCTAATACACTGTATAGTGTATTCCTGTATTTTTCCACCTTGATCACTTTTTGAAAAAAAACTAAGCCACAATCCTATTTCTACGATTTCAATTGACAGATGTAAAGTACTTGATTTGGGGATAAAATGGCTGCACAGAATCGTGGAGTAAGGGTGGAGTCCCATGGCAGCGTTTTGCGTTGCGTTTTGTAACTAGGCCATGAGTGTGAACAGAGCAAACATATATCTGTATTTCTCTCACACTCATGGCCTAGTTACAAAACGCAACGCAAAACGCTGCCATGGGACTCCACCCTAAAGCAGGTTGCATACGTAAAGGCATAACAGTATGATAAAACAGGGCAGTAACTTTTCGTTTGTTGAAAATTTAAAAAATTATATTTTGCAATAATAAAAAGAAATATAATAAATTTAAATAAATTGGTTTTTGTTAATTAGTACTTAATTGGAAAATTTGATAAAATTATTTATTAATTACAAAATCGTAAAAAAATGTATTATTTTTTTCCCTACACTGAGAAAACTGGAGTATTGGACTAAACATCTAGAGGGACAAATCGTTAATTTTTGAGAGTTAGCTATTGGATAACAATCTCAATATTCAAATACACCATTGACAGATATTCGTGCCATTTCTCTTGGAGGGAAAATGAGTTTATAACAGAGGGACAAATTAACCATCTTGAGAAATCCCTTCCTTATCCGGCGCGAAATGAATAAATATGGCAATCTAACCCCTAAATTAAATACATAAAATGTCAGAAAAATAATTTCACGCGCATCAGATCGTACACATTTTCTGCGCAACTTTTAACCCTCAGATGTAATGGAAGAAAATATACAAGTAGATTTCCATTATCAATTCAAAATTTATTTTAGAAGGACTATTTAACTCTCTTCATAAGCAAAGCAAACATACAGTTTTTGAACCTCTGAATTTGACTCTCCAGTTTTCTTAGTGTGTATATTTGTTAAATTATCTTTAATCATGTTTTCTAATCTATAAAAATTTATTTTTTTTATTCATTTCTATGAAAATAATTTATTTATGTTTTTCTATTCCTCAATTATATAAGATACTAAAAAAAATTTCGCGCTAATAACATTTCTATTCTAAAAATAATAATTACTTATTCTACTATTTTGACGCCCCTTTCTATAGGCAACCATTTAATAATTTTATTTTTGTCAATTTGTGTAGCGAAAAGAATAATGACGATCGTAGAAAAATCGCATTATTGAAAACAAATCATACCTTACATCCTTATTTCATATACCTATAACTACAATAAAGAGCCCCTTTTTCCCTTTTATTATAAGTTTCTGCTTTTTTCTTCCCTTTTAAATTATCCAACGCTTTCTACTGACTTTTACAAAAATTTTTATTGTGACAATTTTTTAACAAGTAATTTGTCCCTTTCTCAAAAAAGGCTCTTTATCCCTGCCCCACACAGCACCAAAACTTTCTTGAAAATTTATTAAAGATTTACTTGCAAACTTCGAAAAATTTACTTGCAAAGTTTAGTGGAAATTGTGTAAAAATTCAAATGTCCCACTTAAATAAATGTTTATAGTCAAATTTTCCTAAAAATTTAACTTAAAACTTTCCTGAATATTTAAATTAAATTTTCGACTTCTCTCTTATAAGCGAAAATGTAACTTAAAACTTTCCTGAAAATTTAAATTAAATTTTCGCCTATATACAGTGAGCGAATTTTTTTTTTTAATTTTCAGGAAATTTTTACGCTAAACATTTATTGAAGTGGGACATTTAAATCTTTACAAAATTTTCACTAAACTTTTCAAGTAAATACCTCGAAGTTTGCAAGTAAATCTTTAATAAATTTTTAGGAAAGTTTCGGTGCTGTGTGGGGCGAGATACGAATGAAAAAGTAAATAAAAATTTCTAATCATCCTTGCCCCTGTCAAGGATATAGTTAGGGTAAGTCCGGGGTAGATGGCCATAGTTTTTTCAAAGTACTGTAAAAATTATGAAAAAGCGTTTTTTGTCTAAACTTTTATTGGTAATTGAATATTGAACACTTCACTTTAAAAAAACGAAACATAAAATAAAATATTTTCATAGCTACAATCTTAAAATTTACATTTTCGAAAAAGTGCATTCGGCCATCTCTCCCGGAATGTCCGGGTGAGATGGCCACATGTGTGCGGGAGAGATGGCCACTATCTATAATTTTTTAATTTTAACTTAAATTTAATTTCTAATCGTCCACATTACTTTCCTCTTTTTCTGGTCGTATTTTGAACATTTTTCATGACATTCAGTACAGTTCTTATGTACCCAAAAATTTCAAATATTGCACTTAATCCAATCTTCAATTAACGTTGTTTGATTGTAACTTTTGCGTCAACCTACAAATAAATCTCCATCTCTGGTGTCTATTGGATCAATTATTTTATTCCCAGACATTTTTAATTTGTTTTTCATTAATATTTCTTAAGTATATAACATTAACATCATAAATAAAATAATTTTCCCTTTCATTTTTTGTTTATATCGAACCGTGGGTTATGCACTACGCATTAAGATTAAAAATTTAAAATTATATTAAATAATAACAATATGGTGACAAGAAATCAAAAATTTTCAACTTATTTTAGACCCGTGCAAAAAAATAAACAAGGATTACACTTACAGTTTTATTATTTTTCATCAATTTATTGTTTAGATTTAATATGAATCACAGAAGGTTGAAGAATACCCCATAATAAGTGATATTTCTTTAGAAATTCTGTAAAATATTTGAACTGGTCAACTCTCCCGTATGGCCATCTCCCCCGGACTTACCCTAAAGAATCCGAATGTTATAAAAAATCTGTAAATTTTCATTCTCTTTCTTTTATTGTATTTAAATACTATTCAATATTGATATCTGAAATATTAACAATATTAT
Source organism: Leptopilina myrica (nomen nudum) (assembly GCA_032872475.1). Classification (NCBI taxonomy): domain Eukaryota; kingdom Metazoa; phylum Arthropoda; class Insecta; order Hymenoptera; family Figitidae; genus Leptopilina; species Leptopilina myrica (nomen nudum). The sequence goes on from CM065466.1 coordinate 22,130,357, forward strand.
GTTTTGAACATTTTCTAAATTTCAATTATTGCATTAAAATTCGTCTGAACTTGAATCTCATTTTTAAGCAATTTTCTTCAGATAACACACAAAAAACCCAGTCTCATTTTTGTTGCATCTCAAAATGAGACTATGTTAAACGCCATAGAACGTGGCGCCACCTAAGAGTCTCATTTTTGTTGCAACTCAAAATGAGTAGCGTATGATACTCTTTTTGAGACTAGGTATTTCAGTGAACTACCAATTTCTTGGCAAATAAGCTTTGGTTTCCGTATATAATTACGCACCATTGTGTATGTCAACCTAAAAAGAACGTTAACATTTTTCAAAAACAAGTGTTTTTGAAAAATAAACTAACTGTGCAAATGATTGCCGGTTGAATTCTAATTTTTATTATCATATGAACATAGTTGCGTTGACGATAAAACCTGGATAATATAAATTTAATTTCTAGTTATAGTAACCAGGATTAAGGCTATGTCCAAGTTGCAAAATGTAAACAAACCAAGCACTAACATCACCTTTTTATACAACTTTTTCTCTTACAAAAATTACCCTTTGAAAACTGACTTTACAAAAATGATAAATTAGAGTGTCAAAGATAAAAAAAAATTATTTTTAGCTATGAGCAAAAAAAAGCAATTAGTAAAATAACTAATTAAAATGACCTGTAAAATAGCATTTTTTACGCGTCGCAAAAAATAAACTGTTTGAGTATATCAACCGCGCACTGACGATGCAGAAGTCTCATATCAGCGATTAGATTTTCAACTTGTGGAAAGAAAAATTTTTCCCTTTCCTCCATGAAATTACAAGGAGAAAGGATAAAAACTTCTTCATCGTCGGTGCGGTTGATATAGTCAAACACTTAAACTTTTCGCGACGTGCCCTACTGAAAATCTCAGTGCAATATCTTGTACAGAAAATTGTACAAGATCTTGTACAGGAAACTATACCATTTGTGTCAATGAACCTGTACCATTTCAGCATAAGAAATTGAAACAAGTTATTGTACAAGATCTTGTACAAAAACTTGCACAAGTAATTTTTTTCGATTTCGAACAATAAGGTTCATGTACAATTTCTTGTACTAGATTCTGTACAAGAATGTGTACTTGCACATCTAAATTTTTACTCCTCTGAATAAAGGTCTATGTGCAATTTCTTGTACGAGATCCTGTACAAGAATGTGTACTTGTATAAGATCTTGTGCAACATCTTGTATATGAACCTGTATATGTAAATTTTTCGCTTTTGAATCAAGGTTCATGTACAATTTCTTGTACGAGATCCTGTAGAAGAATGTGTACATGCACAAGATCCTGTACAAGTTCTTGTGCAGATAATATTTTTTCTTATTTTCTATCAATTTTTTTATTTATACAAAATATAAGAAAGTTTTTAACATTGTTGTTAGAGACTGTTTGCATTTACGATTTAAAAACAACTGCGCAGCTGTAGAAGCCATAGAAAACTACTGCGCAGCCATTAAAGTTTTTAATTAATTTTAACATGTACACACTGAAAAAAGTGCTGTTAAATAAAATAGCTCCACGCTATTGAATTTCCCGTTATTGATTCAATAACACATTTATTTATCGAACAGCATATTGCTTAAAACGAAAAAATGAAACTGTTTAAATTAAAAGTACTGTACTGTTAAATTAATGATATTCTACAAATTGTTTCTATAGTTCATATATATATATATATAGCAAAAGAATAATTTATTGCTTCTTTGACATTATTCATTTGAAGCATCTAATACTACTAGGAGAAGATCCCCTTGTCGTGGATAAAACGGTGGATATTCGCTTCCTGAGTATAGCATCGGATTTCAGCCAAAGAAACAGGATCTCCAAGAGATATGATAAGAATCGTCTTCAGAATGGCGATACAAAATCAGCGTCGAGCGCCGCATATCACGAATATGTACTTTACTCCCGCTGTTGATCCTGGTAACGGCCAGTAAAAGTCCACGGCGATCAATTCATTCGGTCGACTTGCTGTTACATTCAAATACGCGCCCTCAGTCTTTTGATTGAGACATTTAGCCCTTTGACAAACATCGCAACTTCTTGAGAAGTTCTTTATGTCTCTTCGCAAATGTCTCCAATAAAAATACTGGTCAATATATCTGACCATTTTGTATGCACCTGCATGACAAAATTGTTCATGAACAGCTCTCCGGACCGAATCAATTATCCCTCGCGGAATTATTAATTTCCATTTTTTGTCTTTACCGTTCCACAGATATAAAATTCCTCCCTCTTCCCTTATCCTTCCTTCAGAAGACAACTTTTCCTTCATTATCCCGATCTCCCCATCTTCGCCTTGTAATTCTTTCAATCCACGCAATTCCGCTATCAATTCGTTATTGAATTTAATATAAGGATTGCGCGCATTGGTGGTCCGGTTTTTCATCGCTCCTTGCTCGAGGCTATGGCATGTCATTTTTGCTATAATAAATTTATTATTATTATCAACAATCATTTCATGTCAAAAGTTGCGACTAAAAAAATCCGCCACTATATTGTCCGTTTCCTTGCAATGCAAAATCTCAAATTGATATTCCTGAAAAAACAAGACGCAGCGCATTAATCTAGCGTTCTGATATGGAGTCGTGAGCATGAAAGTTAAGGCTTGATGGTCTGTCACTATATCGAATTTCCACCCTATCAAATACATTCTAAATTTCATTACTGAGTAAATTATTGCTAAAAGTTCCTTTTCCGATGTAGTGTACCGTGTTTCACATGCGGTGAGAACCCTACTCGCGAGAGATATTATACGTATTTCACCTTCATCATCCACTTGGTACAATATACCACTGATGCCCACGTCACTGGCATCAGTTTGTAATTTAAACTTTTTTCCCGCCAAATGGTGACTTAACGTTACTGCTCTCACGAAATTTTCTTTTAGATCTTTGAATGCTTTAGTATGCCTTTATTTTCAGTCCCATTTCCCTTTTTCGCTTAGCAAATCTCTAAAAGGACCCACGAAATCGGTATGCCGCACGCTAAAACGCCGGTAGTAACCGCACATCCCCAGGAACGCTTGTTATTGTCGTTTATCTTTCGGACATGGAAAATCTGCTATCTCGGAAAATTTTTTTTCTTCCCCTTGAACTCCTTTCGCCGACAGTTTAAACCCCAAAAACGATACTTCTTCTTTAAAAAAATTTGATTTCTCTAGACTCAACGTGAAACCGCTTGCGATCAATTTTTCGAATAAACTAGATAAATGACTCAAATGTTCTTCAAACGATTTAGACGCCATCATGATGTCATCAATATAACATGCGACGAATTCCGTTAATTCGTGTCCAAGTGCCCTATGCAGCGCCCTTATAAACCCACGTCCGGCCGTCTTTAGTCCAAAAGGGACTCTTTTAAATTGATAAAGATGCCCATCATGAAGAAACGCAGTATATTTTTTAGAGTTTTCTTCTAACGGTATTTGCCAATACCCTCTAACTAGATCCGTAATTGAAAAAAATTTATCCCCTTCAAATTTCTGAAGAAGTTCTTCGATTCTAGGCTGACACTCGTTATCTGAAAATATTACCGCGTTAATAAATCTTGCATCGAGGCACAGTCGAACTTTTCCTTTCTTATCAGGCACGACATGTAACGGGTTACAAAAATCGCTATCTGACGGTTCCAAAATGTCCATGTCTAACAATTCCTGTAATTCTTTCCCGACAGCTGGTCGTTGGCTCAATGCAACTGGATACGAATTTTACACCACGGTTTTTTGATTTTTTAATATAATTTTATGCTCGTAAACATTAGCGCATCCCGGCTTATCGGAAAATACCGCTCTATATTTATATAGTAAATCTCTTACTTTGTTTTTTTGTTGTTCATTTAATGTTTTTAATTCCGCGACATATTCTTCGAATCTACTATCTAAATTTTTTTCATTTTGACACATTTGTCTTATTAATTTTGTATCCCCTGGCTTGGATTAATATTTTCTTTTATTACTGAAAGAGAATCCTCTTCATTTAATTTTTTATACCGTTTCCCAATCGACAATTTTTCATCGCTAAGTCATACCATAAAAAACCGCTCGCATGAATAACTCTACACGCTGCTTGAACGTCACGTGACATACGAAAAGTAACAATTGTATCCGACAATTCTTTATCTCCGAGTTTAATTTTTTGATTGCCTACATCAATGATGCATTTATATCGTGATAACCAGTCTATGCCCACCAAGACATTCGTGGCTAATCCTGGGACAACTAAAAATGGTGATTCCAGAACGTCTTCCCCGATAGTCTATTTCAATTGCACTTGGCGTTTATTGTGGTCGTTTTATTACCCACAGCAACATTTACTGTCAAATTACTAACCGGTAATTCTACAATTTTATATTTAGATTTTAATTGATCGTAAAAAATTTCTGACACGGCTGTAACTTCGCTACCACAATCAACTAGTACCGCAATTTCGCACTCTTCAATATTTGCTTTGATTCTCGGACTAACAATTTTTATTTCTAAGTCTTTTAATTCCGTCTGATTTTCAGTATTAACGTCCCAGCATAATTCTTCAACAAACTCTGAATTATTTGTTTTTTGTAACGCTCTTACATTCGACGATGTCGAGTTTTGTTCGCTGATATTCGAGTTTGCCCCTGACGAAGCTACTCTTTGCGAATTATTTTCCTGATACTGTCCCCGATTTGGTCGCGGATAGGGAGCCGATCGTTGTCTCCAATTCTGAATTTGTTCCTCGTTATTTTGATGGGACCGTTCACCTAAATTTTGCGTTTCGCGCTTATCACTTGAATTTTCATGCGTCATTATTAACGGTTTATCTTGATTAATTTGCGTTTTATTTTCGTTATTATTTATCGGTCTATTATTTCGATTATTGTTACCTGAGGGTGCCCCCCCCCAATCACATCCGACTTCATTCCGTCTAATCGCGCTAGTGACTGTAATATTTTAGACGTATCCCTATAGTCTATGGTTGCCAAAACTTCCCGAGCCCTTTGTGGCAATTGTTTAATAATTAAATAATTTATTTCGTACTCGTTAAGTGATGATAAACAAAATTTTGCTTCATGTAATTGTTCTACGTAATATACCTGTAATGACCGATCACTCGATAAAAATCGACGACTTTCCCATTCAGTTTTCGCCGACATTCTCGCTTCTATTGAATAGAATTCTTCGAGGAATTTATCTTTGAAATGTTTGTAATTTACGAAAGGAGAGGTCCGCGTTTCGTACCACAGTTTCGCCCTACCTATTAACGCATCTTCTACCACGTATATTTTTGATTCATGTGCAACATTTTTTTAACGAAATATTTTTCGAGGTCTTTAATGAATTCTACGGGATTTTTTTTATATCCATCGAATTTAGATAACGCTACCGTTATTTGTAAGGACTGAAAATAGTTCAACATCCCCTTAACGAGTTCACCTTGGCAATCCCTTTGACTATTATTTTGGATATTGTCATAATAATTCGACTGATCATATTCTTTTTGTTTATAAAGATTTTCATTTATATGTATTTCGTCAAAATTAAGTAAAGAATTATTTTTCGTCACCCGCCCCCCTTGCTTCGTTTTATAATTAATAGAATGATTCACCACACCCATAGTGTTTATGTTTACAAGCTCGGTTTGCGCGGCGACATCCGTCTTTGTCATACCTTGTTGATTATTACTCGTTCTGTTTTGTATTTGCTTATCCAACTCAATTTTTAAACGACGTATTTCGACTCGCAATATTTCGTTTTCCCTTTCAGCAATATTTCTCTGACCGTGAATCCTTTGTACTTCGTCCTTCAAGTCATCAATTTGTGTTTGTTGTTCCAACAATTGCTGCTGAGCCTGTTCGAATTCTTCGCTTATTTTCTTAGGCGGCATTTTACGCTTAAAATAAAATTCGAGTTATAATACAAGAAATCACTTTACACTAAAAAATTTTTTTTTTATAACAATTTTTCTTTTTCTACAAAATTTATTGACTTTATTCAATTCTAATTCTATTCTTTACAACTCTCAAAGGCCTCTAGTTGGGCGCCAATTGTTACAATGTTATTACTTCTCTTTATTTTTCTATATTTTAATTATTAATTCCTGTATTTCATTTATTGAGAATTCAAAAATGATTTGATTAAAGTTAGAAATTATACATGTATAGAAATTTTATTCCTTCTAGAAAAACGTGACAATTACATGAAATGATCAATTGATTTATTTTAATTTCTATCCAAATAATTATAACACGATCATATACTTCATAATTTAATATGCAGGAACGATAATTCGCGTCTGGCCAGAACTAAACATGTAAAACTATTCAATCACACCAAAATTTACAATAAAAACTTTAAAAGATAGGATTTCACTTTAAGAATCGAATTTGAGTTAAGAATGAAATTGATAAAATCGTATTTACAAATTATATTTTCGAATAAAATAACGTTACTGTGTGGTCAAATAAATTGGTACAATATGACAATGATTTTTACGCTTTATGCGAATATAAATTCAATCGGAAGTGACTCACCGTAGTTTTGTAATATGATAGAGTAATCGTGGACAACCTTACATAAATATCTATGTCCCTTTAGTCAATATAATAAGCTACTAGGAGAAGATCCCCATGTCGTGGATAAAACGGTGGATATTCGCTTCCTGAGTATAGCATCGGATTTCAGCCAAAAAAACAGGATCTCCAAGAGATATGATAAGAATCGTCTTCAGAATGACGATACAAAATCAGCGTCGAGCGCAGCAACAAAAAACGAGCACAAGGTGCTATAATAATCTCGCACCAACCGCTATAATTTTATAAATTAATTAACAACACTTTTCTTCACAATTATTATTAAAATTAATTATTAATTTCTTACCACTATCGGGCGTTGTGCCAAATTTGATTTTTTGGCTGTTTCGCCAGCGCACTTTAGCGACCTTTTGCACCAAGGTGCGTATACCAAGGTCTTGACCACACTGTCTTCATATCTAAGAATTGCTATTCTCAATTCCTACCACGCACCCTACTCACACACATACATCTCTTATCGCCTTTTCCCATCTTTCGACGAATCGTCTTATATTTCTCACAAACTGTAATTTTTACAAATGAATATAAAATTACAATTTCTTTATGAAAATGGTAACTTGAAGTATTGAATTTAGTTACTACACCCAGCATAGCTGTAAGCATGTGAAAATAACTGCGTTTCAGAGTAAAACAAAATGTGTCTTTTTGCATAGTGTTGTCAATGTTCCCTTGGAATGGTCTGCGCGTGCACAGAGATCAATTTTCTGACATCGCGAAAAATTTAAGTGTTTGACTATATCAACCGTACAGACGATGAAGAAGTTTTTACCCTTTCTCCTTGTAATTTCATGAAGGAAAGGGAAAAATTGAGCCGCCGGATCGTAGAAGGGCACGTAAATTTTTCTCGGCCGAAATCGAAGTCCCCTGGACATCCAAAACTCGACTTTCGAATTTAAATATCTCATGTACATATCCTTATAGGAAATTTCATTGCGCATATTTTTTCTTTTAAATTTTTATTGTATCTATTACCGTTTTCGAAATATAAGGAAAATACTGTTTTTTTAAATAGCGAAATTTTTATTGTTTTTTTTACTTCAACTCGCGATTATTCAGTCAATTTTACGAATTTTTTTAATGAAACAAAAACGAAAATATGCGTTATTTTATCCTACGAGTGACTAAAAAAGAAAAATGATGTTTTAATTATAAATAAAAAAGTTATTAATTTTTTATTAAGATATTGCAAAATTCGTAAACTGAAATTTTCACTAAGCGGGGAAGTTGAGCAAATTTTGAGCAACAAAAAACTTCCAGCGAGAAAGTTGTTCATTAACAGGGTGGCCACTATTTTTAAATTTTTCGTCTCCCGGTTTTCTCCCGGTCCTCCCAGTGAAAATGAGCTGTTTCTCCCGGTTTTTAATTATAACTTTACTTATAACATTACCTTTATGTAATATGTAGTTGTAAATGATGTAAATTCGGCCAAAAACACTAAAAACAGGGCTCAGATCGTCTTTAAGACTAAAAAAAGTATCTTTAGTCGAATAAATTCACAACAAAAGTCACGAAAAGTCGCATAAAATTTTCGAAAAAGTCGTAAAAAAGTCGAATGAAATTTTAGGAAAAAAACGCCGAAAAGGAAACAGAAAATTGTAAAAAAATCACATTTCTCGCCAACACATATACTTTAACATCAAACAATCTGGAATAATATTTAATAAAATTTAATAAAATTAATGCATGGCAAAATTTTAATTAGGTATTTTTAACATTTTTTTAAAAATCTGTTCAAAATTTCAATTATTTTTATAAATAATAAAATTCTTTTCCAAAATTCGATTATTTAAAAAAATTCAATAAAATGCCTCTCATAATTTGAATTATCTTTATAAATAATAAAATTCTTTTCTGAAATTAATTTATTTTCAAAAATAATAAAATTCTTCGCAAAAATTTAATTACATTTAAAAATTTTATTTTTGAATGTTATATCAAAATGTTATAAATAATAAAATTCTCCCGGGTTTTTTCCGGTTGGGTGGCCACCCTGATTAAGGTCTAAACAAGTTTTTCCCCAAAGATACAGTTCAATTAAACAATTAGTTAACAAATGGTGACGCGCGCTGGGCGTTCAGCCGCTAACGATTTCATTTTTCGATGGCTTCTTTGAAAGATCATTTAATTGCGCAACTTTTTTACAGAGACACCTATACTTCATCTTTTATTGTTTAGTTGCTGTGTTAACTCAAAAAAATTTTGCAAACGGTCCGGTTTGCCCCACCCCCTGGGGTAAACCGGACCCCCCATGGGGTAAACCGGACCGTATAGTTTTTTATTTATAATATTGCATTTACATAATCTACAATAATAAAAAACATAAAGAATCATGAAAACAATGGTTGTAGTAGTGAAAATAATAATTCGGGATTGAATTTTAATTAAATATAGATTTTTTTAAATAAAAAAAATAAAAATGTTTGTCATTATCAGAGAAACAATATTAAAGGGTCCAATTCTCATTGGAAGACAATTATTTTTAATTGCAAGTAAATATTTTAATGAAAAAAACAATTTTTATGAAACTTTAATTCAATGGAAATCTCCTATGGCCGGTTTGCTCCACCGAAAACGGTCCGGTTTGCCCCACAGGCCCATTTTGAGAATAAATGTTTGTCAAAAAGAAACGCTTTGCAAATTCATCAAAGTTTTTGGTAGTAAATATTCCTGAGGTGTCTACCTTCAAATCCCAAGACCTAATATTTGGAAATATTACACGATTTCCTCAGAATTTCCTTAAGAAAATTCGGAAAAGTGTAGAAAAAAACTAAAAAAAAACTTTTGCTCCCAGCGTTGCACAAACAAAAGTAAAAAAATGTCAAATTGAAAAAATAAGGTATACTACACAAGGTTGTTTCAAATTTCTAAATAGCACTTTTGACAATTTCGCCATTTCAGAAATATTGAGGGGGGTCCGGTTTGCCCCACTCTCCCATATTTATAAAATTTTGACGAGAAATTTAAAAAAAATTTGAATGTTATTGAATTTTTGCGAAGAATTTCATTACTTTTGAAAATGAATGAATTTTAGAGAAGAATTTTAATATTTTTAAAGATAATTGAAATTATGACAGGCATTTTATTAAATTTTTTTTAAATAATTGAAATTTTGAACAGATTTTTTTTAAAATGTTAAAAATACCTAATTAAAATTTTGCCATGCATTTTATTAAATATTTATTGAGTCTTGAAGACGATTCGAGCCCTAATTTTATTAAAATTCTTGAATTTTTATAATGGATTAACTAATTAACATTTTTTTACAAAACTAATTACCATATCTAAAAATTGATTTAGTTTTTTGCTAAATTTTTGTGTCTAAAAGTTATAAAAAATCTTAATTGTCGAAAATAAATATTATCCTCTTGTAATGTCGTATTAATTTAAAATAATATTTTAAGAATTTCTTTAACCTATCAAACAATATAAAAAATAACAAATATTTAATTAAATTAAAACAATTTAAAAATACTACAAATGAAAAATTATAAAGTCTAATTTTGAATTAAAACATAACTTAACATACCTCATTTCTTAATGTTTTGCAAACATTGTGTTTCCATGCAGTTTCATTTTTTGTTATTTTTCTCCCACAAGACTTATTTGTGTTACTCATCTTCACACATTGAAAACTATTGCAATACTGATTTTAATTACAAAGATATTTATTTTTTGACGCAAAATTTGTTAGCCGTTCACTCACTATTTTTGTATACCTCAGGAGCACACTGTTTACCTTCCATCTAATGGGCAGTATGTTTGTAAACATTCACAACACAATACTTATGACTCCACATAAAACGTTTATTTTCGAAATAAAAAATTTTACATACTTTAAGGCAGCTTTTCTAGTTTTTAAAGTATAAAAACAAATAATATTAGTGAAAATAAAGTTTAAAATTATTTAGAATATAATCGTTTATTTGCGAGTGCTGCCCTGCGAAGTACCTCGTAGCGCGCTAGAGTCTTTTTAAACAAACTGTTGTAGAAAGTATAATTATCTGTTAATGAAAGCAATATTTTAAGAAAAACTTTATCAAATACTACTTAACATGTTAGAATAAAAATAATTTTCAAATTCTAAACTTCGTCGCAATGTTTTTTCGTTCAAAGTTTCTAAAACACGTGTCACGACATTACTTGCTTTGCAGTTAAAAATTATTAACTACTATTTTATTATTTTAATCATTTCGCTGTCATCAGTGAGGTTTTCTACGAAGGTATGTGAAGTTACAACTATTTTGCTTCACTGGTTTACAAAATATCACGAGTTAATTATCAAAATTTAATTATTTTAATCCAGTGGAAAAATTTAGTTTTAATTTTTTATCAAGAAAAATAAAAGTCACAGAAAAAAATTTTCTGAATAAAAAATATGTATTTTCATGAGCTCTTTTGAGAACAATTTTTATTTTTGCATTTTATTGACTTCAAAATTTCAGATACTTTTTCCGATATTTTATCTAGGAAAAAAGAGACAGACAACACGTTCGAGCGTAGAGGCAGTTGATACATCCAGCCCCTCAATTTTAGTGCTTCGTTTGTTTACATATTAATTAATTTATTTCAAAAGTATGTTAATAAATTCATTGATTAAAACCGACAGTTTAACAATATTCAATTTATCTTTAGGGTTTTAACATAATATGTGAATGAAAATTTTAATTTTATTTATGTGTATCTCATAAGAAAGAGTAATGAGTTGAGTCGTTAGGAATTGGGAGTATAGCTCTGATTGTGAGTCAATACGGATTTGTGTAAAAACCTTTTTGGGACGTTTGACTAATTTTTTTTTCGTCCGCCAAATACCGTCCTCTTTTAGTATTAAAATTAAGATCACATGATGAGAGCACACATGACAAATTTAAAGCACAATTGTCCTGGTATATCATAATGATCATTTCAAAAAGCAAAATTTGACAAACGCGACTGAATTTATCATATGAATCAATGAAAAACATAATGTTTAAATAGCAATGAAATGACAAGAGTTAGCTAATTTTTTTCATTTTATTACTTACGTTTTATAAATTAGATAACATTTTAGGGATGATGCATTGTGATAAATATTTTCTGATTGTACGTAGTGATAATTCAATTAAAGAGGAGACAGACGCATTTAGAAATTTCCGTTTCACGTCGGAAGTGCTGCCGTATTTGTCACAGAGCTTGCAATATATGGGAATGCTTTATTATTTTAAGAGCTAAATTTCATATTTCTCGGAGAAATATTTCCTTTATCCTATGTTCTTCAAAATTAATTTACCAAAGAATCTTTCATCTTATACTCTCTAAATCTGAATTAGTAGAATTCTACTAAGAATTAGTAAAATTTTACTAATTTTTAGTTGTTTTCATGAACGACTTTTCACATTTTTAATTAGTAGAATATTACTAATTTTTAGTAAAATTCTACTAATGTTTTAGTAGAATTCTACTAATTAAAAGTCACTTCTTCACTAAATGAATTAGTGAAACTGTTTTATCGACTATTAATAAAACAGTTCTACTAATTGTTAGTAGAATTCTAATGATCAATTAGTAACGCTCTACTAACAATTAGTAAAATTTTACTAATTGTTAGTAAAATTATTACTAAATCATTTAGTGGACGACTTTTCACCATTTCATTAGTAACTTTCTACTAATTCGGATTTAGAGAGTACTTTAATTTTCAATATTTTTAAATATTAAATATTTTTAAAATTTTCCACTTTTGCCTCTCCATTTATAAGAAAATATGATATTACATACATGTTCCCAAAAGGACATAATAAAGCTTAAGGTAAAATTGTCACGCAACATTGGGCTTAAATGTACACTGTTTAAAATGTTTTGAAAATTCCTATAGAATTCAGACACAAATGTAACGTAATTTTCCAAATGATGGTACTGAAAGCATTCATAAGTTACATTTGCTTAAAATTAACTACACGTTTCTTACGATTTCTAATTATTCCTTCACGAGAAATGTAATTCCTATTGACCAAACCAAATAATATTTTTAAGGTTAAGGATTCCTGTGGAATTAATTAGCTAAAATTTGTAAATAAAAAATTATAAACAATAGCAATGTTTGGAAAGAAGTACTAAATCATAGCGCCAGTACTGGCAGTTAATACTACTATGGGCTCATATGTAAAACACTTTATGCATTTTAGTTTTTAGTAACATATTTTAGTCACATCTTATGATTTACAAGTATCTTATGACTATTCTGTAAATCTAAATGTGTGAAAATTCACTCATTTCTAAGTTATAAGTCGTCTTCTCGATCAATAAGTGCATATACACTTGTAATAAGTAAAATTTCACTCAAAATAATTAAAAAATGCACTTATTTATAAGTGTATATGCTCTTATTGATCGAGAAGACGACTTATAACATAGAATAAGTAAAATTTCACATATTCAGATTTAGAGAGTAAACATCTTATTGCGTCAGAAACATCTTAATTTAAGATATTTTTTAAAACTTATAGAAGTGTCACAGCAAACACGTTACGTAACTGTTACATAACAAATAGAGAACATTGTTATGTCTCACTGTGACAATATTGTTATATAACCACTACATAATGAGATAGTAACACTATTATATAACACTGTTACTAGATTATGGATACTGGAACATGTTCTGTAACTATTACGTAACATTTCGGTGCTTACAGAGCTAAATTACGTAACTTTTAAATAACTGTTATGTAACATAAATTTAACAATGTTCTGTAACTGTCGTTACACTTAAATTTTATTTTTTATGTGAAGCAAAATGGAATTAAAAAAAAAATTTCGTAATTCCAATTAGTATAATTGGAATAGGTGTGATTATCGTCACATTAAAGTATTACAACTTGCTTATAACAATGTTACAAAATTGTTACTCACAGTTGTTTAGCATTGTTGTATATATTTTACAAAATTGTTACTTATAGGGGCAGTGTGACGGTTGTGGGCACCCCTACGTAAACTTCGACGGCAAGCAAATCTAAGTATTGCAAGTCGTGTCCGTTAACAATACCCACTTTTCGTATTGATACACTGAGAAAACTGGATAGTCAATCTAAGAGGGATAGGTTGTGCGTGTTAAGCTTGATTCTCTGGATAGTTAACTTTTCTTTCCGAGTGAGTCAAATTAATCATTGGAGTGTCTATTTATCCCTCCGAGATTGTTAAGAAAAACTTAACCTCAAATATAGTCTGTTTGTCCCTCCAGATAGTTAGTTGAATACTTCAGTTTTCTCCGTGTAACAAAACAAATATAAGCATTTGTGTAATAGCTGTGAGCATAATAAAGAAAATTTGCATTAAATAAATAAAAAAGTAATTTTTTATTGTTTTCGAAGAGCAACATATGGATGTAGATTCGTTCAGAAAAAAGGGTTTATTTTTTATTTTGCAGTGTTGTCAATATATTTTGTGATTTACCTTCGTGTTTAACCAAAATCCTGCATCACAAAATGTGTTGGTCTTTTTAAAAAATAACTGTCATTCCCGGTTGTGGGCACCTTTATGTCAAGGAGGCTCTACCATCTGACAATGATGTGGACTACTGTCTCATCTATCTAATCTTTCTGCCAAGAAAATTGACAGCCTCAAACTTCATTAAATACGATGAATATAGTCGTTCAGTCTATTAGAAGTGCGTTTTAAAGTTTTAATGTTTTTTTTTAATTTTTTTGTCAAAAAATTTCCGTTTCACTAAATTTCTAATAAAACTTTTTTATTTAAAGGAAACAATTTAATTCCTTCACTGACAGTCACCTTAGACCTCTACCTTGAAATTCGTACACATATCGTCGGCTTGGTGGAAAACTGTACCACTTCAGGAATTCGTTATAAACTGTACCATTTCGATAAATATTTTTAAAAAATACCATTTCGAGAAAAAGAGTTTTTTGCTTTTTTCCAAGTTTGTCAACACTGCTGCTAGACATAAAATAAAGTTATGCATTTTTTAAAAACTTTATTTTAAATATACTCTTGTTCACGTTTTCAATGTATTAATTCAAAATTTATAATAATTTAAATTAATTGCTTGTTAATCGTTAGAAATGCTAACTGGTATAATCTACAAATTTGAGGTTATGTGTGAACATGTCTTTTCCAATATCTGTGGATATTAAATTTAAACATCTAAAATGTTTATGTATTTGACTGTCACAGATATTGACTGTTAATATCTAGATATTAAAGCTAAATATCCATTTTTCTCAGTGTGCCCACAACCGGCGCACTTCCCTTATAAGTGTAACATTGTTACATAAATGTTACAGAACACTGACTAATGTGTGGTAGACATTTTTACTAACACATTACTCATATATTATAAATAAAAAAACCACAAGTTTTTCTTTGTTACGTAACAGTTACATAACAGTAAGTAGCAAAATATGCTACACTGTTTTTGATATAGTAGATTATGAAAGTTCTCATCCAGCCTTCCATGCCATGCAGTTTAAATAGATGCGTTTATAGACGTCAGGTATGCGTCAGAGGTTCGAACCCACATGCGAGCGGATATTTTTCATTCTTCATTTTAAGCTTTGTATAAAATAATAAAATTACTATTTAATCTGAATCAGTGGTAAGAACAAAAATTGTAAACATGTTTAATAAATAATACTAAAGGTCTGTTAAAAAATCAATTTAAAAATATGTACCAATTAACGCAAATTGTCTTTTTTTACTAAAACTACTATTTCAATTATATCAATCAGTCGAACATCTTCAAAATTTTAACTTATATAAATTTTTTGTATATTAAAGTTCAAATTAAATTAGGTTACGTTTGTAATTTTGACATTATGTAAATTGTAAACACTAAAAAAATGAATGAAGAATCGTAAAATTGGGGATTTCTCATTTCTCCTTTTGCGTTCGTAATAGAGGGAGACTTGACTCCCGAACTTCTCGTTATAGCGAGATTTGAGTGTAATTGTTAAATATATTTACATTTATATGAATAAAAACAATACTTTTCACCTAGATCATACTGATAATGTAACAACTATGTACTCGTCAAATTAAGTAACAAAATCTTATAGCTGTGGTATAATAATAAAAACCACAATGTGATATAAGTGTGATGTAACAATTATGTTTTAAATTCTTTCAATTATATAACATATTTACATAACTGTGATATAATAATTATATGTCACATTGTAACATAATTGTAACATCACCATTCTTGTAACAGTTTCATAACTGTGACCCTTTTGTTACGACATTTCATGTCACATGTTCCTCACAAGTTATATCACGTGTGATTTTCCGTGACATAACTGCTACATAAATATTATGTAATAGTTTAAGAAGATGTAAATTGGTGTTGACCAGAATAAAATCAGTTAGTTTTTTTTGGTGACAATTATGTTTTGACAATTTAAAGGGAACATGTCGAAAAACAACTAATATATTTCTTATGCTGTTTCTGAAATCATATTTAAATTAAATGTAAAAATGTGCAATTCGACGTACAATATTATGACGTGCAACTTAAATTTTAATTTAGTTGCTAATATTGACTATTTAGTCAAAAAATATGACTGTTGAAACAGATTTTATTGATTGTAAAAACATTTATACTGAGGAGGTCTTTCTTTGAAGGACGAAAGCTTTGTTATTGACATAGACGTTGTTCTTATGTCATTTTTTTAAAAAAACAAATATATAATTTTAGACCAGCAAGAAAAAACACGTTTATTACACCAAAAAAAATTATGTAATAGTGTTTGCTGGGATCTTATTTTTCTAAGATGGAAGAACTCTGTTGCCCTTCGCGTAGGCGCAGACCGTGCCAAGGACGCATTGACAGCATCATGCAAAAATGCACATTTTATTTTGTGCTATGTGGGAAATCTCACGTGGAATAGCCCATATGTATTTTGAAGAAAATTCATATTAATGTGCAATTACTGCTTATACGTATATATTAACAATAAAGATGCTATTAAATAAAAAATTAAAATTAAAATATAATAATAATAATAATGGGAAATAATAAATATATATGTAGGGGAGACTGCCCTACTGAAAAAATACACGTATAAATACATGTGTTTTTACATGTATAAATACACATGTATTTTTAGGTGTTATAATATGTACGAATTTAAAACAAGATTTAGACATGTATATATACGTGTATTTTTACATGTATTTATATGTGTTTATAATTTTTGTAATATTTATTTCTACTAAAGTATATACTAAATTTTTGCTTATAAATGAATGTGTATGCGTGTTTTTACACGTATAATTACACGTGCATGTACAAGTGTTTCTACATGTGTTTTTACACGTGTATTTTTAAACTTATTAAAACTTTTATTATTTTTTATTTCTTTGTTACTTACTATTAATAATTATGTAACAAATTTATATTTTTCATATATTTTATTCTTTTATTATTATAACAATTTTTTAATTTTTTAAAATAATGATTATTGTATTTACTAACTTTTTACACAGTACCTAGAAAATTTTATAATTAACTAAACAAAGTAGTATAATATGAATGATTTTTTAATTATATATTATATGTGAAGTTATGAGATAAAAATGGTTTTAAATCTTCAAATTTTTTAAATTGTTATTACAAAAAATTCTAATAAATTAATTTAGAGTCAGATGGGGTAAATAGAAACAAGGGGTACTTCTAAAAAGTAGTTATTTCAGTTAAATAAAATTTTTTTAAATAAATACGGCTTTAACCTCAGATCACCCTCAACAGGTTATAAAAATTTTCCGTATGTCAATTACCATTTGTATATATTAAATTTCTGACTAGCATTTGGAATAAATACATTAGAAATCATATCAA
The DNA here is from genome assembly GCA_032872475.1 of Leptopilina myrica (nomen nudum). Taxonomy (NCBI): domain Eukaryota; kingdom Metazoa; phylum Arthropoda; class Insecta; order Hymenoptera; family Figitidae; genus Leptopilina; species Leptopilina myrica (nomen nudum). The sequence goes on from CM065466.1 coordinate 22,147,787, forward strand.
AATTTATAATCATCTCTTATTAATGCTACAAATAAAATCAACTTTGATTTTCTTATTGTGCAAACTTTAATTAAAAACAGGAGACTGTTTCTATTTACCCCTAAAAACTTTAAGTTCGGTGTAAAAAGAAACAGCAAAAATTTCAATAATATTTCTTATAATATAAATGAAAAATTTGTTTTTATCAAACTACAACACTATAATAAGAAAGAATAAAAGAGAACGGAAGAGAATAGAAGAGAATAGAAGAGACAAAAACCTTTATTTATGTAACGTGTTTCAACTTTTGGCATGCTTTATTTTTCAACTTATATAATGCATTATTTTTTATTAGTTTGAGTTATTTTGTAACTAACAGAACAGAACTAATAGAAACAGACTTATTTTTTATAATTGAAGTTTGCAAAATAAAAATCATAGTTGATTTTTTTGGAGTATTAATAAGAGAAGATTATAAATTTTACTATAATTTTTTTCCAAATGCGAGTCAACAAAGTGAAAGAGTGTCCTTTTGATTTTCAATCATTTATGCAATAGGAAATATTTTTATATATACTGCTGTTAATTGACAAACGGAAAATAGGAAAATAATTAAATACACAATACACAAGAAAACCGAAAGTAATCCGATTTAAAAGAAAAAACTTATGTTATTGGTGAAACTTAGCAAATCTGTTTCTGTTTACCCCAACTATAACCCTATATCTTTTTGTATATAACTTTTAAATTTATTCTTTTTTAATAAATTTTAGAATCATTAAAAAATTTCCGAATAATCGAAATTTTGTTAAATTGTATTTGCAAATTATCAAAGAACTTTTTTAAAAATTATTAAAATAGTCGATTTAGAGAGGAATTTATATTATATATAAATATATATAATATATATTATTATATATAATTTTAAAAGTTAAATAATTATAATAGTTTATTAAATATAATTAGTAAACCGGGTAAAGTACCCTGAATAAATAATAATTATTCTATTTTTTCTTATAGAATAATTATTTTAAAGTGTTATGATAAAATGTCAAACAAGTTGTTCATTTCATGACCATTTAGCTTGGGGCGCATGAAAAGACCCTAAACCGGACTTGTTAGAAATGTTATTTAATAGAATTTTATTATTTAGAATATCATTATAGTAGAATGTATAATTGTTAGAATGATAGCTTGACTGAAAGAAAAGTAGAAAGAATTTTAATTTAGTAGAATATTTATTCGTCCGAATTATAATCTGGCAGAAAGTCAATTTGATCGAATTTCAATTTTCCAGAAATCTAATTTCACGGAATATCAATTTATGCGAATCGTTTTTTCGTAGAATCGTAATTTTACAAAAGCGTAATTAAATAGAATCTGAATATTGCCGAAAATCTTTTTGATAGAAATCTACTTTATCAGAATGTACATGTGTTCGAATATTAATTTACTAGAAATTCAACTTATCCGAATATCAATTTGATAGAATTATTTTGGCGCGAATTTTAAAATTGACCAATCAGAAACTATCAAGAAAATTGTGATTGGTCAATTTTAAAATTCGCGCCGAAATAATTCTATTAAATTGATATTCGGATAAGTTGAATTTCTAGTAAATTAATATTCGAACACATGTACATTCTGATAAAGTAGATTTCTATCAAAAAGATTTTCGGCAATATTTAGATTCTATTTAATTACGCTTCTGTAAAATTACGATTCTACGAAAAAACGATTCGCATAAATTGATATTCCGCGGAATTAGATTTCTGGAAAATTGAAATTCGATCAAATTGACTTTCTGTCAGATTATAATTCGGACGAATAAATATTCTACTACATTAAAATTCTTTCTACTTTTCTTTCAGTCAAGCTATCATTCTAACAATTATACATTCTACTATAATGATATTCTAAATAATAAAATTCTATTAAATAACATTTCTAACAAGTCCGGTTTAGGGTCTTTTCATGCGCGCCTTTAGCTTCCTCAATATATATTATTATATATAATTTTAAAAGTTAAATAATTATAGTAGTTTATTAAATATAATTAATAAACCGGGTAAAGTACCCTGAATAAATATTAATTATTCAATTTTTTATTATAGAATAATTATTTTAAAAAGTTATGATAAAATGTCAAAAAATACAAAATTTTATTTTTTTGTGAAAAATTAAAATATTTATTAATTCTATAAATTTTGATGAAATATATACTTTATATACATGAATCGATTTGTTTTTATATCAGGAATGCAATTTTGACAAGAATTATTAAAAATTTTAATATAGAAAAAAGTTATTTCAAAAAACCAAAAAATTAATTTTTTCAAAAATTACAAAAATGTTGAAAAATTTTTTTTTTAAATATATTTTTGAAAATCCTTCTGTCTGATTCTTGGTATTCATGACCGTAATACACCTACAAAATCTTATGAAATCCATCAAGATGTGTAAGAGAAAATTTGTCCACAAGAATCGGTGACATACACACACACACACACATACACACACACATGCACACACACATACACTCGGGTCGCAAAGTTTCAGTACATTTTGACTGTTTACTTGTAAATGCTCGCTCCACTTCAAATTCAAATATTTCTGTAAAAATAGATGCAACAGCTATCAAACAAGGATCATTTTAAAGCTCAATAAATTTAGAGTCAAATGGGCAAAAAAATAACCAATTTAATATTGTAAATTTGAAAATATAATTCTTTAAAGTTAGAGATTTTTTATGAAAATTGCGATTTCGGAATCTGGAGTTGAAGCGAACGCCAATTGAAGAAAAAAAATTTTTAAGACTTGACAGTTGTACAATAACAAGTACAAATTCCATTCTTTAATTCTAGACAAAAATCATTTACAAATATGAAGTATTTTTTTCAAATTGTATAAAAATAATTTCTCTTGCTCTAAATTTTTCGAAGAATATAAATTGCAAATTCGTCGTTTCTATTCATTTGTTTTATCAATTAATCACACTTTTGAAAAATATTGAACCTCTTGACTGTAGTAAATTTAAAATATTTACATGAAATTTATCCCTCTTCTTATAATGTTACAAATTTTAACTCGCATTATTACTTATTTTATTTCAAGGTGCAATTTTTTAAATTTTACAATAAAAAAGAGATGCACATTTTTTCAAAATTTTGGTTAATTGATAAAACAAGTGAACAGAAATGACGAATTTGCAATTTATATTCCTTGAAAACTTTAGAAAGCAAGAGTAATTATTTTTACAGAATTTAAGGCAAATACTGAATACTTATAAAAGATTTTGGGCTCGAATTAAAGAGTGAAATTTGTACATTATATTGTAAAACTGTCAAATCTTAAAGAAATTTTTTCATTAATTGGCGTTCGCTTAAACTCCAGATTACGAAATCGCAATTTTCATAAAAAATCTCTAACATACATCCGGACATTTGTTCCTCTCGACGAATTATATATACTACACTTGAAAATTTGTAAAAATAATTGATTCTAAAAAATTCGGAAATCGACATCACTATAAGGCTTCCTTTATGAGGAAGCAATATCAAATAACGATATTTTTATAAACTGTTTAATTTGAAAAAGGTTTAGATTAGGATATTTTAGAATATCTGCTCTCTAAATCTGAATATGTGAAATTTCACTTATTCTATGTTATAAGTCGTTTTCTCGATAAAAAAGTGCATATACACTTAGAAATAAGTGAAATTTCACATATTCAGATTTAGCGAGTGAATCTTTATGGGAAAATAATAATAATAATAATAAAATTTTTAATTAAAAAAGAAGTTTTTGATGTTTTCGACTAAAGAAATTCGAAAACAAATATAACAAAACATTTTTTGAATAACATTTTTCCTTTTCTTTCTAAAAATATAAACAATTTTAATGTCGTAAATTAAAATTTGCAATTCACAAATAAAATATACAAACATTTTTTCCTTTATTTTTAAAAATTTAATTTTATTAAAGCAATTTTTTGTAATTCTTTTAATTCAAATTTTGAAAAAACTATTTCTTCAATTTGAAAATTATTTTGTAGATATTGTCTATAATGTAAGGGATACATCTTGTAAATTTAATTATGAAACAATAACTTTAGCAAAAGAAATTTAAGTGTCCAGCGCATCTTGCTGGGACTTGTGCACGGAAAAAAAAGTACGTGAATCCTTCCTTGAAAGTGCTTGAGCTTTGGATAGAACAAAAATACAAAACTGTATCATATGCTTTTTATTAGAAAATATATAACAAAGTCCTAGAATTATTGTAGTACTAGTATGGGCAACAGTGTTTTTTAAATTTTAACCAAAATTCATTTGTTCAGTTTTATAAAGTACGTGAAAGATTAGTTGACTGAGCTTAAAAATTCTGTAGAGCATGCGCATTGTATCAACAAAAAAAAAATATTTCCATGTTGGATTTTGAACTTAACGATACTCTATTTTGGTTGATTAAAATATTTATTGGACAAAAATAATAGTGGTCGAGCAGGTGGAAGCAAATTTTAATTTTCATCAGTTGAAAAACGATAGGCAGAAAATACAAGAAATTTTCTTATTTAATTTATTATTTCTTAAAATAATTTCTTACAACTTTAAAGAGTTGAAATATTTTTAATTACAATAATGAATGTTTCAACATGACTTCAAAAATATTGGTAATAAGTTTTGCCATAAATTATATACTTTTGAAGACCAAACAAACATATAAAATTTGAGGGACACCACTGACATTTTTGAAAGATTTCACTGACAATCTTTTTTGAATGATGAGAATAAAATCAGCTTATAAATTAAAAACCAATATCAGATTTTCATTAACTACATATAAGATGTAAATTTAACGCAAATTTATTAAAAATTAACTATAATAATCTTCGTATTCTTTCATTCATTCATTCATTCAGTCTGTCCGAAGTAAAAGAGAAAGATTTATAGAGAGAAAGAGAGGGAGGTATTGTCTCTCCTTTCAGTTTAGAGTAGGAGCGAAAGAGAGACAAATAGTTAAGAAAGTAACGCCTACATTTTTGGTTTAGAGAAGGGTATCATGTTTTATAGATTTTATAGGTCAGATAGAAAGAGTGCAACAGGAATTGGTAGGGGAAGGAAAAGTAGGGAATTTTACTTTCAAGCCAAAATACCAAAATGGCGTCTTATTTATTCATTGGCTGATTATTATTTTTCTTTTCTCAGTCATAGATAGTAGGAGTGAAAATTAGGCTTTGTTATAAAAAAGGGCTTTGCGGTGTAAAAGTTTTGATAATTAAAAAATTAATTATTATAAAATTAATTATTGTTATTAATAATTAATAATAATTGTGAACATTTTTGTATTCAATAATTTTGTTATTGAGTAAATAAATTTATTTATTTTTGTTAATTTTTTGGGATAAATTTTGATTCAAGTGTTTTTGAATTATATTAGGTAAGACATTATTGCAATTTTTTATATGTATATTTATTTGTACTTATGTGCCTATGATTTATATGAGTTAATGAGTTATATGTGCTTATGATTTATATGAGCTTTATGAGTTATATGTGCTTACGATTTATATGAGATTCATGAGTTATATGTGTTGATGTGATTTATTATAAAAATTATATGATTTATAAATGTCGAAAATGAGACTTATGTTATTTATGTGATTTATGAGATAAATCAGAGATTTGATGACTATTTATTATTAAATGTATAATGAATAGAAAATATAAAAAAATTAAAATTAAAAAAATTATTTATTTAATCTTGTAATTTCATGGAGGAAAGGGGAAAATTTCCCTTTCCACATGTTGAAGGTCCAATCGCTGATATGAGACTTCTTCATCGTCAGTGCGGTTGATATACTCAAACAGTTTACTTTTCGCAACGCGTCAAAAGTTCTATTTTACTGGTCATTTTAATTAGTTATTTTACTAATTGCTATTTATTCATCAAACTCAAAAATGATTTTTTTGAAAACTTTGACACTCTACTTTATCATTTTTGTAAAAAAATGTTCTAATATTAATTTTTGTGAGAGAAAAAGATGTAAAACAATGTGATTTTAGTGGTTTGTTTGTTTACATTTTGCTTTGTTTACATTTCACAACTTGGACATACCCTTAATAAAGGATACCTAAATGAAGATCAAAAAAAATTTAAGTAGATTATATATATAAAAACATGGGAAAATAATAGAAACTTTAGGAGTTGGAATTATGTTGTCTGAAGAGTTTGATGAAAATAGTTTCACAAAATTATTTAGGTTTAATGAATGTCAAATGTATGTTTTGGAAAATTTATTATTTGGTAATAACTTTAAAAGCAAGAATTATAAGAAAAATATTCGTTCTTATAATAGTTCGTGTGTATTTGCTAACATGGGAGCTAAATTAGAAGTTCCAAAAGGATATGGTCCTTATGTTTTTCGTATATATGGACAAGTGTATCATGATACATACTCTCTTCATCCTGATGATGGAGATAACCGAAAATATGGTCAATTGTATATTCTTGTTACTGATGAAGCGGTGATGGAACGATTGAATAATGAATGTAATAAAAAATGCTTGCAATTAATAATGACTGAAATATATATTTTACTAAGAGATATTAATATCTATGCAAAGTCATTTAAAATGATGAAAGAATTAGAATTGGAAGAAGAAGCAAAGGCAAAATTAATGAATGAATGTCCGAGAAACATACAAATTTGGTTTAAGGGTATATCCAAGTTGTGAAATGTAAACAAAGCAAAATGTAAACAAACTAAGTACTAACATCACCTTTTTTAATACATCTTTTTCTTTCACAAAAATTAGCATTAGAAAACTTTTTTTTACAAAAATGATAAATTAGAATGTCAAAGTTTCAAAAAAAATCATTTTTGAGTGTGTTCATTAAATATCAATTAGTAAAATAACTAATTAAAATGACCTGTAAAATAGCATTTTTGACGCGTCGCGAAAAATAAACTGTTTGAGTATATCAACAGCACTGACGATGAAGAAGTCACATATCAGCGATTGGACCTTCAACATGTGGAAAGTGAAATTTTTCCCTTTCCTCCATGAAATTACAAGGAGAAAGGGTAAAAACTTCTTCATCGTCCGTGCGGTTGATATAGTCAAACACTTAAATTTTTCGCGATGTCAGACGGTTGCTCTACGCGCACGCGCAGATCGTGCCAAGAAAGCATTGACAACTCTATGCAGAAAGACACATTTTGTTTTACTTTGAAACTCACTTATTTTTACATACTTTCAGGTATACTAGGTATAGATACCAAATTCAACACTTCAATTTACTATTTTCATAAAAAAAACTGTAAATTTCTATTAATTTACGAAAATGTGATGGTCGAAAAAGTCCTGAATATTCGGTCTTCTACTGCTGCTTTTTTTCGACCATCATATTTTCGTAAATTAATAGAAATTTACAGTTTTTTTATGAAAATGGTAAATTGAAGTGATGAATTTGGTATCTATACCTAGTATACCTGAAAGTATGTGAAAATATGTGAGTTTCAGAGTAAAACAAAATGTGTCTTTCTGCATAGTGTTGTCAATGCTTTCTTGGCACGGTCTGCGCGTGCGCGGGGAGCAATCGTCTGACATCGCGAAAAATTTAAGTGTTTGACTATATCAACCGCACGGTCGATGAAGAAGTTTTTACCCTTTCTCCTTGTAATTTCATGGAGGAAAGGGAAAAATTTCCCTTTCCACATGTTGAAGGTCCAATCGCTGATATGTGACTTCTTCATCGTCAATGCTGTTGATATACTCGAACAGTTTATTTTTTTTTATTTGTTTATTTTTTTCACAGGTCACTTGAATTAGTTGTTTTACTAATTGATATTTATTGAACACACTCAAAAATGATTTTTTTGGAAACTTTGACACTCTAATTTATCATTTTTGTAAAAAAAGTGTTCTAATATTAATTTTTGTGAGAGAAAAAGATGTATAAAAAAGGTGATGTTAGTGCTTTGTTTGTTTACATTTTGCTTTGTTTACATTTCACAACTTGGACATGCCCTTAAACGCGATAGAAAATTTTCTCAAAGCAAATATAATATTCCGTCTTGCAATGAAGTAGCAGTTATATTTGTTAGTGAAGATGGTGAACCTCCAATTGAACGTGACATATCTATTTATCCAAGGGGTTCTAAAAGTATTCCAATTAGCAGTCTCAGCACACATGCTGATCCTATGACATATTCTTTAATGTTTCCGTCAGGTGATCCAGGATGGACTGTAAATATGAAACATACTGATGGTGTTCGTAATATTATTCCTTTACAATTTTATATGTATCGCTTTTTCTTATAGAGGCACATTTAATCTATGTTTACAAATGGGTAATATAACTCAACAATTCATTGTTGATAGTTGGTCAAAAGTAGAAGGTGAGCGTTTAAAATATATTCGTTTTGAACAGAAAAAACTTCGAGTAGAAATGTACTGTGGATTAATGGATTATATAAATAATAAGGCAATAGAAGAAAATATTCGACCAGGAAAAATGATCATTTTACCTTTAATTTGGAAAACCAGATTTATTTATTACAATGACATGTAATCCAAAATGGCATGAGATTATAGAAAATTTGTTAGATTCTGAAACTGCGTCTGACCGACCAGATATTGTTGCCCGTGTTTTTTAAAAGAAAATAAAAGAATTAATGTATGAATTAAAAGATAAACAAATTTTTGGTCCAGTCATTGCTTATGTATATGTAATAGAATTTCAAAAGCGTGGATTGTCTCATGTACATTTAATAATTTTTTTAGTTAAAAAGTATGCGATTCGAGATGCAGAAGCTATAGATAAAATAATATTTGCTGAAATCCCTGATAAAATAAAGAATCCAGAATTTTTTAAAATTGTGAAACAGTTTCAAGTTCATGGATTCTATGGAAAACAAAATGTAAATTCTCCTTGTATGAATCCTGACACAAAGTTATGCATAAAAAATTATCCTAAACCATTTTCTTCAGAAATAAATTATGAATCAAAAAATTATCCGGAGTTTAGACGGAGAAATGATGGTGAAAAAATTATTTTTTATAATTGATTTTTTTCTTTCATTACAACCACTGATAAATAAAGAAATTTTTACCACTTATACCGAAGTGGTGTTCTTTAGCGTTCACATTATATTTAAAACTATATCAGTCGTTGCAGAGATTTTAGAGAAGAAAATTGAGAAATTAACCACAAAACATTTGTTTTCTTTTGTTTTTGAAGGTTAATCTTTTAAAAAGTGTAAAAATCGAATAAAACTCTCTGCAACGACCCGCGTGGAAATGAAAGTATGGGCAAAAGATGGCAAAGTGTGGGTAAAGGATAGCGAAATGTGGCACTAAGTTTGCCAAAGATGGCAAAGTATTGCTAAGGAGCGAATCCCATGGTTTAACTATGGCAGCAACATAAATCAATTTTTCATCAAACAAAATAATAAAAAACACAAAAACTTTAAATATTTTTCGTTTTTAAACCATAAACAAAGTGAGGTATATAAAAAAATTATTTTTTAAATGGTTTTTTTAATTTAACTGTTAAAATGAACTATGGGCAAAGTATGGCAAACCATGGGATGAAAGAAAACTTTTTTTCTATACATTTTCGAACTATGGGCAAAAGATGGCAAACTATGGGATGAAAAAAAATTATTTTCTACAGATTTTTGAACTATGGGCAAAAGATGGCGAACTATGGGATAAGAAAAAAATTATTTTCTATAGATTTTCGAAGTATGGGCAAAAGATGGCAAACTATGGGATGAAAAAAAAATATTTTCTATTCATTTTTTAACTATGGGCAAAAGATGGCGAACTATGGGATAAGAAAAAAAATTATTTTGTATACATTTTTGAAGTATGGGCAAAAGATGGCGAACTATGGGATAAGAAAAAAAATATTTTTTATACATTTTCGAAGTATGGGCAAAAGATGGCAAACTCTGGGATGAAAAAAATTATTTTCTATAGATTTTTGAACTATGGGCAAAAGATGGCGAACTATGGGATAAGAAAAAAAATATTTTCTATAGATTTTCGAAGTATGGGCAAAAGATGGCGAACTATGAGATGAAAAAAAATTATTTTCTATAGATTTTCGAAGTATAGGCAAAAGATGGCGAACTATGGGATAAGAAAAAAAATTATTTTCTATACATTTTCGAAGTAGGGGCAAAAGATGACGAACTATGGGATAGAAAATAAACTATTTTCTATACATTTTCGAACTATGGGATGAAAAAAATATATTTTTTTTACATTTTAGAACTATGGGCAAAGTATGGCGAACTATGGGATGAAAAAAATATATTTTTTTTACATTTTCGAACTATGGGCAAAGTATGGCGAACTATGGGACGAAATTTTTCTTTATATATTTAAAGTATGTACAAAGGATGGCGAATTATAGAAAGTATATATATATCAGGGACCGATTCCAAAACGAAACTAAATAAAAAATTACTTTCGTTTTAGTGTTTGAGTCGAATTGAAATTCTGATCCCATTGGGATATTCAGAATCCAAAATGGAATTCTGACAGAATTCTTATAGGAATTCTAATTCAAATTCAGATCGGAATTACTTTAGGAATTCCAATCAAAATTCCGATTACGGACGGAATTCCGATCACATCGCAATTTTCAGAATCCTATCGGAATTCTGACAGAATTTCTATAGGAATTCCAATCAAAATTCCGATCCCATCGGAATTATCAGAATCCTGATTGGAATTCTGACAGAATTTTTACAGAAATTCTAATCAAAATTTCGATACGAATTCCGACAGAATTCTTCTTGGCATTCCAATCAAAATTCCGACAGAATTATTTTAGGAATTTCAATCAAAATTCCGATTTCTGACGTAATTCCGATCTGATCGGAATTTCCAAGTGAAGGTAAAATTTCCCTGTTGAAGACGTGTCAAATTTGCACCGAATTTAGTCAGGTTTTTGTTGCCATAGTTCAAAAATCTATAGAAAATAATTTTTTTTCATCCCATAGTTTGCCATTTTTTGCCCATACTTCGAAAATGTATAAAAAATATTTTTTTCTTATCCCATAGTTCGCCATCTTTTGCCCATAGTTCAAAAATCTATAAAAAATAATTTTTTTTCTTATCCCATAGTTCGCCATCTTTTGCCCATAGTTCAAAAATCTATAGAAAATAATTTTTTTTCATCCCATAGTTTGCCATCTTTTGCCCATACTTCGAAAATGTATAAAAAATATTTTTTTTCTTATCCCATAGTTCGCCATCTTTTGCCCATAGTTCAAAAATCTATAGAAAATAATTTTTTTTCTTATCCCATAGTTCGCCATCTTTTGCCCATAGTTCAAAAATGTATAAAAAATATTTTTTTTCTTATCCCATAGTTCGCCATCTTTTGCCCATAGTTCAAAAATCTATAGAAAATAATTTTTTTTCTTATCCCATAGTTCGCCATCTTTTGCCCATGGTTCAAAAATCTATAGAAAATAATTTTTTTTCATTTCATAGTTTGCCATCTTTTGCCCATACTTCGAAAATCTATAGAAAATAATTTTTTTCTTATCCCATAGTTCGCCATCTTTTGCCCATAGTTCAAAAATCTATAGAAAATAATTTTTTTTCATCCCATAGTTTGCCATCTTTTGCCCATAGTTCGAAAATGTATAGAAAATAAGTTTTCTTTCATCTTATGGTTCGCCATACTTTGCCCATAGTTCATTTTAACAGTTAAATTAAAAAAACCATTTAAAAAATAATTTTTTTATATGCCTCACTTTGTTTATGGTTTAAAAATGAAAAATATTTAAAGTTTTTGTGTTTTTTATTATTTTGTTTGATGAAAAATTGATTTATGTTGCTGCCATAGTTAAACCATGGGATTCGCTCCTTAGCAATACTTTGCCATCTTTGGCAAACTTAGTGCCACATTTCGCTATCCTTTACCCACACTTTGCCATCTTTTGCCCATACTTTCATTTCCACGCGGGGACTGATATAGTTTTAAATAAAATTTGAACGCTAAAGAACACCACTTCGGTATAAGTGGTAAAAATTTCTTTATTTATCAGTGGTTGCAATGAAAGAAAAAAATCGAAAATCAATTACTTCGCTTTTGAGAAAAGTCTCTTTTTAGACGAAATTTCAATTTATTTAATGTTTTCGCTTTATTAACGTTATTTTTTATTACATACTTGAAATATTCAAGAAAAAGCAAGTCATTTTCATATATTACATTTTTTTTATCTTTTGATATAAGAGAGAAAAAAGCGTTTCAAAAGTCCTTTGCTTCTTAAGATGTTAAATTTCAAAAAATCATAACTTTTATAGTTTTCATCAAATAAAAAAACACGTATTTACTTATTTTTCATATAGAATTCGAGAAAAATTGTTTTAATCCAAAAAAAATTTTGACTGAAAATCTCGCGGAGAATGCCCCATATTTATTTAAATATTGTTATAAGGGACATGATTATGCAATAGTTGGTTATAAAGATGATAATCAAGTAATGCATTATGATGAAATTTAAAATTATTTAAATACGCGGTATGTGTGTCCAGCAGAAGCAATGCATAGACTTTACGAATTTTATATGCACGAGCAATCACATGCAACATATAGATTAGCTGTACATTTGCCTAATCAACAATCCATATGTTTTCAAGAAGGAATGGAACAAACTGCAATTGAGAAATTTAAAAATACAATGTTAACAGGATGGTTTCAATTATATAGACAAGATCCTCAGGCACGCAAATATTTGTACTCTGAAATACTACATAAGTATGTTTTTGTTGAGTCATCTAAAACTTGGAAAAAACGAGAACGAATTACAAAACCTATAATTTGTCGAATGTATTTTGTAAGTCCAAAAGATATTGAAAGATATTTTTTGAGAATTTTACTACTTTATGTACGTGGTGCTAAATCATTTGAAGATGTGAGAACATATGAAGGCATTACATATAATACTTATGGGGCATTTCATGTAAAGTGATCAAGGGGTCTTTTGGTGTAATGTTTATTTCAATAATTTTTTACTCTTAAACAATTAAACATACGAATTTGACAAAGTACATTTTGGAAAGGTTTTTTCATGCTCTTTCGATTGGAAATAAACATTTAAAAAAAAATTTTTTTTGACCCAAAAAAATCAAAATTAAAAATAAATTTCAATTTTTGGGGGAGAGAGACCCGATTTTTTTTGTCTGAAGCCGTGAGTATGAAATTTCCTAAAGAACTTTGTCGTTTATTTGCATATATATGTGTGTTTGATTTGCCTGTAAATACTGTTGATTTATGGAATAACTTTAAAGAACACATGATTTTTGATAACAATTTACCAGTGGAAGTATCGCTTCAAAAATCATTAGTTTTAATTAACGAAGTATTTAATTTTCATGGATTTACGTTACATTAATTTGGTTTACCAAATATCGATCTAAAAATTTTTGAAGATTATAATACTGTTGATAAGGTAGATAATGTGTTAACATTACAATTGCTCAAAGAAGAATCTAATACTCTTATTGAAAGTTTGAATGATAAACAACGGCAAGTTTTTAATGATGTTATGATGGCCGTACATAATGATGAATATGGGTAGCTCCATGCCTAAAAAATCAAAGTTGTACACTAGTTCTTCGATTTTGATTAAACTTTAAAATTTTAAAGTGGAATACATGCCAGTAAAAAGCCTCAATTCGATTTTGAAAAATTTTGGATTTACGAGGTTTTTAAATTTTTTTTTTAAATTTTGAAAATGGTATATCTCTAAGGAAAACCAATGAAATTTAATGAAATTTTTAGGGAATGCTTATTAATTACAGACAATTAAAGAAAATTAAAAAAATTTTTTTTAACAAATTATTAAAAAAATAATTTTTAAATAAACAATTTTTTGAAAAGTGCCATTTTTATTTTTTTTAATAATAATGATTCGATTTCCACTCATTTCACGAGTATGTTCCAAAAGAAAAATCAATGGAGGGTCTGAAACTTTAGGAGATATTGAATTTTTTGTCCTTGCGCGACACCATAAAAAGCGCATTTTCCGGCTATACTCTACATACAAACTAACGTTCAAAGTCACCTATAAGTCGTAAATTTTAACCGAATTCAATTTTTCTTTTTGGAGAATGTCAGGCTATATATTTGTAAGAATACTTTGCATTTTTTAAATTTATATTTGTTTAAACAAATTATTGTTATTGTTGTTAATAACTAACTTTTTACATATTGTACCTAGAAAGGTGTATTTTTTTAAATTTTGCAATTTACCGGACCTAACATAAATACCGATGCAAATTTAAAACATAATTATTATTGTTCAAGCAATATTTAAACAAATTATTATTGTTAATTACTAACTATATTTACAGAATAGTATACTTAAAAGATGCAGTTTTTGCTAATCATGCAAATTTACCAAACTTTTTTAATATATCGATTTACATTAAAAATAAAATTATAATTTAAACAAAAATAAGAATAAGAATTTATTTAATTATTAATTAACTTTTAATTAGGGTTGGTTAAATTTTACCTAATTATATTATTTGTCTTTCAAAAAATTTGAATTTTAGTAATTGCCAAAAAGAAGAACAAAAATTTCCCAAAAAACAAACTTAGTTAATGTAAATCGATATATTAAAAAAGTTTGGTAAATTTGCATAATTTGAAAAAACTGCATCTTTTAATTTACGACTTATAGGTGACTTTGAACGTTAGTTTGTATGTAGAGTATAGCCGGAAAATGCGCTTTTTATGGTGTCGCGCAAGGACAAAAAATTCAATATCTCCTAAAGTTTCAGACCCTCCATTGATTTTTCTTTCGGAACATACTCGTGAAATATGTGGAAATCGAATCATTATTATTAAAAAAAATAAAAATGGCACTTTTCAAAAAATTGTTTATTTAAAAATTATTTTTTTAATAATTTGTTAAAAAAATTTTTTTTAATTTTCTTTAATTGTCTGTAATTAATAAGCATTCCCTAAAAATTTCATTAAATTTCATTGGTTTTCCTTAGAGATATACCATTTTCAAAATTTCAAAAAAAAATTTAAAAACCTCGTAAATCCAAAATTTTTCAAAATCGAATTGAGGCTTTTTACTGGCATGTATTCCACTTTAAAATGTTGAAGTTTAAACAAAATCGAAGAACTAGTGTACAACTTTGATTTTTTAGGTATGGAGCTACCCATATGATAGTAGATATTTCTTTCTTGATGAGCCTGGAGAAAGTGGTAAAATCTATTTACATAATACAATTATTCCTACAGTCGAAAGTGAGGAAATAGTAGTTTTATCAGTTGCTTGCACTGGTATAGCGGCTAATCTTCTAAAAGGAGGACGAACATCACATTCTATGTTTAAATTTTCTATACCAATCAATGAAGATTCAACATGTAATATAAGTGGAATGTCGAAACATGCTGGATTTTATTTTGCTTTAGGAGATTTTAGGCAAACTTTGCCAATTGTTCCGCATGGTAGTCGCACTCATATTGTTGAGGTTTGTGTAAAAAATAGTAAATTGTGGCAATACTTTGAAACTAGGTCTTTAAATGTTAACGTTAGATTACATGATAATCAGGTAGAGTTTTCAAATTGGTTATTGAATGTTGGTGATGGCAAACCTCAAAGTAAGTTTAAAAAATAAACTGATGTATTAGAAATTCCACAAGATTTGATATCGAATGGGAATTTAATTGATGAAATGTATGGGTCATCGATAAATCCAAATGATGTGAATGTTTATTCTTCTTGTATTCTTTCATTGACTAATTCAGAAGTATTAGACATGAATGATCGTATTTTGTCAAAATTAGAAGGAAAATATGTAATTTATTACAGTATTGATTCACATGTAACTGATGATAATGCAAAAGATGTAAATAATATTGTTCCTGTAGAATTTTTAAATAATTTAACACCAGATGGTATGCCTCCACATAAATTATCATTGAAGAAAGAGTGTGTAATTATGCTTTTAAGAAATATGAATTTAGTTCAAGGATTATGTAATGGGACTCAGACACAATATTATATTATTATGTTATTTGTTTTAGATTGAGAAAGAAGGAAAAAAGTTAAATTTCAGCGTTGTTTTATTTTTAATATTTCGATTGATAAAAATTGCAATGGATCGTTTTCCATTAGTGAGGTTATGATTATATATTGAGAACTTCTGCGTGTCAAACTCTTCATATGTACAGTCGTCGGATACAAACTTTTAAGAGTGACCAGTCGTCTACACTGAGAGAAATGGACCCAGGTTAATACAACCAGAAAAAGGTGGTTAATGAAATGCAGTTACTGGACCAACTTAAAATTGTTTCTGTAACATGTTTTCTGGTTGCAGTAACCAGAAATTTAGTTATATTAACTAAAATTTCAAAAAAAACCATCCTGGTTGCGACAACTATGATTCGTGATAAAATTTGTCTTTAATTAAAAACGTCTGATTGTAGTAACCAGGCAGTTATGTTAGATTTAAGTAGTCGTGAGCAAGCACAGTATGTCTTTATACTTTCTGCTATAGTTTGACTTTTAACACAACGTAGAATGCTCTCGTCCAGTTTTTATTTTAAAGTATTTAATGGTTTTTCATCTTTTTTCTCTTATTAACAAAACTGTGTAAAATAAAAGTGAATGTATATGTTGTTGATGCAAGTCGTTTTACTTATTTCAGTGACAGTATTGTTGACAATTAATTATATTAATGGGATTAGTGTGATGAATGATTTCATATAACCTATATATTTTTGACGACTATTAAAATTATTTTTCTGACAACTGTTACGTCAAAACAAGAAACCTTTTTAAATATACCTAACGTTCTCGTTTTAAATTAGTTTCAGAAATTGAATCTAATTTGGGATGAGGATAAGTCAATGAGCCTACTAAATGTTGTGAGAGAATACTTTATTTAAAAACCAACCAAGAAAGAAAAGAATTGACAATAATACAAATACAATGAGTATATTTAAAAATGAAAAATCTTACTTTAGAAATAACGATTATTGTAGGTGTTAAAGCTGGTGATTGTTATCTTGATTTCCAATCTGAAGTGGTATAGTAGAGTAGACACAAAGGAGCCTGTGGTTGGTGTCCTTAATGGTTGTATATTAGCCTTATGTTTACACTAATGGGATTTAGCGTATTGTACTCTTAGCGATTTTACTTTTTTCCCAGACTGTCGCCTCCAAAACAAATTTCGATGCTTCGAAATTTGATAAATTGTTTCAATATTAAATTTGGACTTATTTCCAAATTATCTTTTCTTAAAATATACACTTGGTAATATTGTGTATTTATAAATTGTTGTCCGTAAATTCTCTTAAAAATATACTTGGGGATGTAGTTTAGTTAACTTCTAAACTGTAAACTGGGATCGCACTTCTAAACGGTATCGATGTTTACTTGTTGATTTCCAAAAAAATACTCTCATGAAGATGTTATAATGCTGGCTTTCAAATAGATACTCTCTTTCTTGAAGACGTTATAATGTTGGCTTTCAAATAGATACTCTCTTTCTTGAATTAATGTTGTTTCAAATACATAGAAAATATTAAATAAGAAATACTATAATAATAGAAAATGTACTGGATATAATTTATTTATTTATTTATTTTCAATTATACGGGCTTACAAAAAAATTTTATAAAAATGCCCATTCGTACAAAGTACTAATTTGATGGATGTTAATTAAGTTAACAGAAATTTAAAATGAACAGAAATTCGTAGTTAAATACACACCAGATGGAGTTGTTATTGATTATTATCATAGAATAGCGTTCTACGCAAAAATTCAGTAAAAGTACTGATGGTGGAGTTAAAGAAATCAAAATCTGCACAGTAAAAATTTGCTTCTCGACTTATTCTGTCAATAATGGAATTAGAACCATAATTAGATCTATGTAACGCAATTTTAAATAATGGTCGTTTTCTAAGAAGTTTCGAAGGAGCATAGAAATTAATTTTAGATAATATATCTGGACAGTCTACGAAATCATTGAGAACTCTATATAAAAATACTAAATCTGCATAAACAAAAAAAGAAGCAATCGTTGGGATCTTTAATTGGCTACGAAGATCAGAATAGTCATGGTCAAATCGATCTCGATTTATGCCTAACTGCTTAGCAGCGAATCGCAGAAACTTGTTTTGAATACGTTCAAGTCGCAGAATATGATATTCTTGAGGAGAAAACCAAATAATATGGTGACAAACTAGAATGGATCTTACAAAAGAGAAAAATAATATTTTTAATGTTGACGCATTAGTAAATTGAGACGCATTTCTCATAACAAAACCGAGAGACTTTAGGGCCTTGTTAGCAACTTCTGATATATGATCATCAAAAAGGAATTTCTGGCTCAGTAAGATTCCAAGGTCTCTGATTCTGGACACCCTCCTTAGTTCATGATTGCCGATTTTGTATTCGAAAAGTATTGTGTTGTCATGTTTAGTAAAACTTATAATAGAACATTTATTAACATTTAGAAACAAGTGATTTTTAATAGACCAATCATGAAGGCTAGAGAGGTCTGACTGAAGATCAAGACAATCATTATCATTTTCTATTTTACTAAAAAGTTTAAGATCATCTGCATATAAGGAGTGTTTGCTAAATTTAAAAATGGCAGAGATATCATTAATAAATAACAAGAATAGAAGGGGTCCAAGATGCGAACCCTGAGGAACCCCTGATGTAGCCAGAAAAACTTCGGAGTAATCATAATTTACCCTTACCGACAAAAATCTTTCAGAAAGGTAACTTTTTATCCATTCTAGTAACTGTTCTGAAAAACCCATGTCTCTCAGCTTTGAAATGAGTATATAATGATCTACTTTATCAAAGGCCTTCGAAAAATCTGTGTAAATAGTGTCAACCTGAGTTCCATTCTCCAAACTATCGCGCAAATGTTCGGTAAATGCACACAAGTTTGTCACGACAGATCTGCCCCTCACGAAGCCATGCTGTGCAGGATCAATTAAGGGTAGTACATAGGCATAAAATTGATCATAGACAAGACTTTCAAATATTTTTGGTATTGTACTCAAAATTGTAATTGGTCTATAGTTAGAAACATCATTTTTACTTTCGCTTTTGTAAATAGGTACAACAATACCTCTTTTCCATACGTAGGGAAATATACCTTCGCGTAATGACTTACTAAAAAGCAAAAACAATGGATCAACAAGAGAATGACAACATGACCTCAAGAGGGAGGCAGGGATGTCATCAGGACCCGCGCCCTTTGAAATATCAACAGATTTTAATTTGCGCAATATTTCTGACTTGCTTAAGAGTACATCCTTTAGAAAAAAATTATCCAGTTGATGAGGATTTGTCGTATCTATGTTTACAGCCGAATTTGAATAAACAGATTTAAAATATGAAGCAAATAGATCAGCAGTATCTTTACTATTGTTTACTGTAATATTTCGCAAATGCATCTCGTTCGGAATTCTAGAAGTTTTACGCATTGAATTAACATAATTCCAAAATGTTTTTGGTTTCGTTTTCAAAGTCGACTCCAAACTAATAACATAATTATTGTAACAAAATTTGGAGATTCTTTTACACTGTGATCGAAAATAACAAAAGTCGTTGTAATCTTTCGGAGAACCTGATCTTTTAAAATTTAAATGCGCAAATTTTTTAAAGTAAACTAATCGCTTTAGTTCAGGACTAAACCATGGTGGAAACGTAGAATGTCGAATCTTAATAATTGGGACAAAAAGTTCAATAGCCGTGTAAACGTAAGTATAAAAATCAGTAATACAATCATCAATACTAGATTCACGAAACAAATTCTCCCAGTCTACTTTATTTAAGAAGTCATTGATTCCAGTAATATTAGCTCTATTATAATTAAATCTGTATGTACTGTTTGAGTGAGATGTATAATTAAGTGAAGGAAATTCTGTAAAGATTGTTAGTACTAATGGAGGATGATATTTATCAACTGGGAGAAAAGTTTCACTTGCTAAGTTCAAAGTGTAATTAAATTCATTACTTAAAATAAGGTCAAGAATTACGCTGTTAATATTAGTAATATTATTAATTTGTTTTAGATTCAAAAAATTTAAAGTGTCTGAAAAAATACAAGAGATTGAGTTATGTACACGAAAGTTTCCTGATTTTGATGCATCCACACTGCAACAGATTCCACTGGTAGGATCGGTATTCCAGGTGGCGTATGGCATATTAAAATCTCCAAATATGTAAAGTAAGGCCGAGGGAAAAATACATAATGTTTCCTCAAGTATTTGACACACAGAGGAATAGTACTCGACATTCATATTGGGAGGAATGTAAAAAGAACCAATTATGTATAAAATAGAATTAATTTTAAATTTAACGAAAACGTGCTCAATTGAATGTGTAATATTGTTTATCGGAGAGGCATGAAGGGAAGATGTTATCGCCACCAACACACCACCGCCTCGCAAATTGACACTTGAAGTAACATTTCGGTCACAACGAAATATATCATAATTTTTCAAACCAAGTTCAGAAGATTGAAATGAGTCATTTAACCATGTTTCTGTAAAGACCAAAATATCGTAGTTTAATGTTGGCACTAAGTTACGCAACAAGTGCAATTTTGTTCTAAGACCCCTGACATTCTGATAAAAAACAGAGATATTATATGACAATAAAACACCGGATTGTAGTAAGGAATGGGTCTGTCGAAAGCAAGCAGCAAGGTGTGTTGAATCTGTGCTAGTGTTCACATTACATTGAACTAAGCGTTCTGGGAGAGAGCATTCATACTCTGCTGAGGACACGATCCCACCATCACCGTCACAGTTGACTTCTTGAGTGGGGGACTGCTCTTCATCACTACTGGAGCTCCTCCTACGAATAACATTCGCATGTTTTCTCCCGCCTGTCGACGAGCAGCAACCTCTCTCTTCACCACAGAAATCTCGTCTAGTTCCATCCTCGTTCGATCCGGCGTCAACCACATATCTTTTAGAAACGAATCGCAGTTCGGATCTTTCTTGGCAGCGACAAATATTTGATGCACTGCTCGTGCCTTCTCCTCCGTCGCAAATATGATTTTGACAGGTCGTGGTTTTTGTGACTGGACCTGTGTAATTTTGCCTAATTTTAGCACTTTAATATTATCCATTTGACTAGGGGGAGTAAACTTTTTAAATAAATTGACGATGTGAGAACTCAAATCACTGTCATTAGAGCTACTATTGGAACTACTAGTATCATGATTAGAAACGCGCTCAGGAAAGCCGAACAAAAAAAGATTATTTTTCCTTTTCAGACGATCCACAGTTTCACGCATACACTGACGAGAAACAAGGTTAGCAGAAGGCATTTCCATAAAACGATTTTCAATAATAGCTATCTTACCGTCACATATGTCAACCCTTTCGGACACCGACGAGATCCTTGATTCTGCACTATCAATACGATTTACAACTTCGCGGAGAGTACCATCGATACTGTCCAATCTTGTAGTCATAGTTACTGTCAGAGTTTCAATTGCTTTAAGCACCGAGTCAAGGTCGGTGCGAGAAACAGCTGACGGGGAAACATTACGTGACCGAGTTTTACAACATTTCACGTAAGAGCCGTCGGGATTGAATCCTGTCTGTACACCACAACTCGGATGGTAGGGAGCATTGCATCCTGAACAATGAATGGGATCAACAACGTTCTTACTACATTTGTAACACTTGTCAGACATGGTTATAATATCACTTTTAGGTTAGGAACCACTAAGGAAAAATTGTATGTTAATTAGGGTGAAGAGAATTTGTACTAAAAGTTTATATTAAATGCAATATGTGCAAGAGGGTCCAATAAACACAAGTGCAACGTGAAATATTTGAAAGCGAAATTAGGTCACTGAAAAATAATTAAATAACCAGACCGATACGCGAACACGTGTTATTACTTGGCCATCTGGTGGCCAAAGTTGTAATGTAATAATAGTAATTTTTTGGTTGTTTAACCGTATGATATATTTTGTTTAATAATGTAATAATATATGACATACAAATAAATCACACATACATATACAAGTAAATATAAAATTTGTACAGTTAATTTAAGAATATTAATAAGAATTTACAAATATAATTTAAGAATATTAATAACAAAATACATAGTAAAATCAAGAATATTTGTAAGGAAATATTTATGTGTTTAAAGAATATTAATAAGAAGTTACGGACGGAACACCTCCCCTCTCAGATTGAGCATAGGAAAGAAACGAAACATGCTCAATATACTTAAAAATGTTGCAGAGGAAATGTTATGACCGTTTACGCATGCATTCAATTCATTTTTTATTTTTTATGATTAATATTTATAATAATAATTTTCCTTTACACACATCTTATTTCACACGATATTTTTCTCCTCTATTACAATATATTTATGTTATTAAGATATGTTTTTTAATCATCCATACAAAGAATTTATGTGTTACATTTTTAGTAATAATATTGGTAACAATTTGATGATTATAATTTTTTACAGAATGAAAAAAATATTTGTTTTATACAAAGGTTTGCTTTTGCGTAGAATTTTTTATCGACGTTTGCATTTTTTAATCTTTTTTAAGTTTGCTAGAAAATTATTTAAAAAAATAATATTTACAGACTGTTTTTCCAATTTGAAAATTTGAAACTATACGACTTTTAATTTTTCAGACAGAAAATATTTCATTTTTTTACACAATTTGTATTTTTGACATATACATTTTTACATCTATTTTTAGTTCTTATATTAAATTTTTAGTTATAAAAATTTTTTAAATTTCTTTTGTTCTCAAGTTACATTTTAAAATGATTCTGTTGAAGTAATTTTACAATTGTAAAGTACGTTCACGTCTAATCAGCACGTGTTGTGAACCGCTCTTTTTATCTTGGTCTTTTTTCGCGTTCTAAGCATACTTTTTATTAGTGTATTGGTTTTTTGTGTTACCCTGACGATTCTGTATTGGTTGTGACAATTTGTTCCTCATTTTGTTTAATAATTGCTGATAAATTGCAGTTAAAGTGTTTCTCGTCTTTCGTGGTGTATTAACCATTCGGATAAAGTTGACCCTACTTCAGGGGTGTATCTTGTTTTAGACAGAACCTGTCTCTCGCAATGCCGGACACACGAAATTGTCGACATTGTAACTCAGACATTGTTGGAGATGCCTGTTCGTGCCCTTGTGGTGTGTTTTATCATCCTGGATGTATTGGTCCCGCTACTAGCAAATCGTCAGGCAAAAGAAGGTGTTGTTCATTCAAACCACCATTACCTAGGTCCTTGTCACCTGGTTCATCTGTTGGGATCACTTTGGACCAATTTGAAAAAATGTTGTCCGACCATTACAGTAAGGCCAAGACAGATTCTGAAACTTTTATATCATGTAAAATTAATGAAGTTGACAGTAAAATAACTAACTTGACGACAACTGTCTCCACTTTTTCATCCAACCTTGACAATGCTGTGGGAAGAATTGACAATTTGGAAAGTAAGGTTCAGGAACTACAGGATGTCAATAATGGTGCAGGTGTATCAGACAATTCATTGACTTCCAAATGTGCTGCTGAAGTAACTGACAGATTAAAAAGAAGTCGTAACCTCATATTGTTTAACTGTCCTGAGGCATTGGGTGACGATAAAACAAGTAAGAATCTTCTTTTTGAATCAGACCTCATTAAAGTTAATGATTTTTTGAAATCAATCGATGACACCCACGATCCTCAATCGATAAAAATTTCAAGACTTGGTATACGTCAACAGAATCATGCTTCTCCTCGTCCAATTCGAATAACAAATGACAGCGAAACTTTGATGTGGAAAACACTGCATGCTTTTTGGAGAAAGAGGAAGGAGTTGAGGGGAACGGGTACCGAGGCGATGTCTTTATCCAGGGACTTAACCCCACTACAGAAGGCACGAATGAGAGAAATCAACGTAGAATTGAAGGAGCGTCAGCGGGGCGGCGAGGTGGATTTGGTCATCAGAGACGTGAGAGGGGAGCCGGCGATTGTGAAGAGAAAGATACCGGTGGTTTCTCCGTAGATAGTGTGCGTAATGAATACACAGGCCCTCTTGTCTCTCGGTCATTTAAATCCATACATTCTGACTCTTCCCAACGTTCCTCGTTCCCCTTTGAAGTCTATTATCAAAATGTAAGAGGTCTTCGCACTAAAATTTCACTTTTACAAATGTCTCTTTCTTCCTTTTCAGCCCCAATTTATGTTCTCACCGAAACATGGCTACATTCAGGCATTAATAGTGGTGAATTGGGTTTTAATAATTTCTCAATTTACAGACAAGATAGAAACTCTTTTACTAGTTCATGTTCCCGTGGTGGCGGAGTTTTAATTGCAGTAAGCAATAAATTCTTTAGTACTCCCATACCTATTGATTGCAAAACTGTTGAGATGATATTTTGTCGAGTAAAAATTTTCAATATATGGCATGTCTTTGGTACAGTTTATTTTCCCCCTAACTCGACTATTACTGCTTATATGGAATTTTTTAATACAATTAATTTAATTTTTAGCAAAATGCCTACTGTGCCTTTTCATATATTGGGGGACTTTAATTTGTCTTTTATTGAGTGGGATACACATTACATTTATAATAATTCTAATTGCACTCGTTATTTGAAACCTGGTTCTACAAATGCTCAAAATGACATTTTTCAATTATTTACTGACAATTTGAGTTTTTTGAATTTGTACCAGCTAAATATTTTTTTTAATAGTCGTGATTCTATTCTGGATCTCATATTTGCAAATATTGACTACAGTGTTGTACATTTATCAGACGAAATTTTGTTACCGCCAGATGTTTTCCATCCACCTCTTACATATGAAATTAAATTACCCGCGGTTACGAGTGTATTGCCAAATTTTTCTGTTAAGTTTAATTTCAAAAGAGCTGACTTTGCTTCAATTGATAATTATTTGTTTGAAATTGACTGGAATCAGGAGTTTGCAAGTACAATATGTGATTTGAGTGATGTTTCTGAGAGAGTACGTTGTAATGCTGTGGATGAAATGGTGACTATTTTTTACAGGCATGTGAATTGTGCATTCGAGCTTTTTATTCCTCTATCTTGTAACAGGCCATCTACTTATCCTATTTGGTTTTCCACTGAACTAAAAAATTTGATAATTAAGAAAAAAACTGCTCATTCCATTTACAAGCGCACAAGGGAGCTGAGTGATTACGAACATTTTGCCATTTTACGTGCAAAGTATAAAAAACTTTCTGAGCAAAATTACAATCAATACATAATTGAGACTGAAAATAATTTAATTGATAACCCTAAAATTTTTTGGAAATTTGTAAACAAGAATAAAGTAAAGTCTAGTCTTCCCAGTGAGATGTATTTAGATAATAGTACAGTTAATGATAATTTCAGTATTGCAAATTCTTTTGCCAGTTTCTTTAAATCAGTCTACAGTTGTCCGGTCAGTACTGCCGCAAATCGATCACACATTTCGGGGGAAGTTGAGTTGGATTTTGATTTTATTTCCAGGAGAGATTTGGAGGTAAAGATACGGGCTCTGAAAAACAACAAGAGTATGGGCCATGACGGTGTTCCGGTTTCTTTTCTGAAGTCGTGCTGTTCCTCGATCATTGACCCTCTTTTGTTAATATTTAATGCTTCTTTAAAAATTGCTTACTTTCCGGACTATTGGAAGTTGGGAATTATTTCGCCCATTTACAAATCTGGTGACAGGTCTAGTATTAGAAATTACAGGCCAGTTACCATTTTGAGTGCCATTCCAAAGTTATTCGAAAGTCTCTTTTATGATCAAATGTATTTTGCATTTAAGGGTGTACTGATTGAGGAGCAGCATGGTTTCAGAAGAGCGCGTTCAGTTTTGACAAATTTAAGTCTATTTACACAGTATGTGTCAAATGCCTTGGATTGTGGCTTGCAAGTAGATGTGATTTACACAGATTTTTCCAAGGCCTTTGACAAGATCGATCATGGGATTCTTGTTGACAAACTACGAGCATATGGGGTGTCAGAGATGGTAATGAAATGGCTGTCATCCTATGTGTGTAATAGGCGTCAGGTCGTGAGGGTTAATGGTACCCTATCTTATGAATTCTATTCGACTTCAGGAGTACCGCAGGGGTCTCATCTGGGTCCTCTTCTTTTTTTGATTTACGCCAATGATATTAACAGTTGTTTTTTGCACAGTAAGTTTCTTTCATTTGCTGATGATTTGAAAATCTTTAAGATAATTAAGTCTCAGCTATGTTCTACAGAATTGCAAGAGGACTTGGATAGAGTTTACCAGTGGTCAATAGAAAATTCTTTGCCTCTAAATGTCTCCAAATGTTCGACAATGAGATTCCATAGAAAATCTAAAATAATTGATTTTTATTATAATATATGTGGGTTTTCTCTTGTAAGGTTAAGCCAGCAGCGAGATTTAGGACTTATTCTGGACCCAGCCCTTACTTATAGGGATCACATTAATCACGCAATTAATAAATCTCTAAATGTTCTTGGTCAAATTGTGAGATCCTGTTCTATTTTTAATAATTTTCGGGTTCTTAAAGTTTTGTATTTTTCTTTGGCAAGACCGCATCTAGAGTTTTTATCTACGATTTATTTTCCGTATTACAATTATCAGATCTTAAGATTGGAAAGGGTTCAGAATAGGTTTTTGCGATTTGCAGCAAGGCAGCTTGGTATACCTTATGACTTTTCAAGTCATGACTATACTGAGTTGCGGTCTGTAATGAACATCCCTACTATCCAGAGTAGATTTTTAAAACTGGACTTGCAATTTTTTTATAATGTAATCAATGGTGTTATCGATTGTCCGGCATTGCTGTCTGGAATCTCTTTGACGGTTCCTTATATCTCATTGAGAGGTGGTTCTTCATTTAGAGTGCCTTTTTGTCGAACTAATATTGGCGGAAACTCCCCCCTTGTGCGTCTTTGTCGTGAAGCGAATCACGCTAAAGATATTGATTTTTTTGATAATCTTAAGTCAAGATTCACTCGTGACCTCCGACTTTACATCGAGAAATACTCTTAAATTAATTTAATATAATTGCGGTTTCCACATTATTTAGCATTAGTTTTATAATACTTTTTCATATGTTTTTTACTATAAAGGGTGTATTATTGTAAACCCGTGTAATCATTAAAATAAAAATAAAAATAAAATATAATTTAGTTAAGGGGTTAAACCACTCTAGAGCGTCAAAAAGAGGTTCTAATTTCAACAATTTTTTAAACGAAAAGTTTAAAAGTAATGAAAAATATGTTTACATATCTCTATCAGGTATACTTTACAGAGAAAAAATATACTTTATAAATTTTGTATTGTTTAAAAATTTATATTCGATTGAAATATATTCATTGAAAACAATTCCTTTTTTCCATGTGAAGTCCTTTTCTGAAATATACTATCTATATATGAGCGATTCCACGTCAAGTGATCAAGGGGTCTTTTTGTGTAATGTTTATTTCAATAATTTTTTACTCTTAAACAATTAAACATACAAATTTGACAAAGTACATTTTGGAAAGGTTTTTTCATGCTCTTTCGATTGGAAATAAGCATTTTGAAAAAAAAAAATTTTGACCCAAAAAAATCAAAATTAAAAATAAATTTCAATTTTTTCAATGTTTAAACATTCTAGTCCCACTTTATCATTTATATGTCCTTTTAGGAAAAAATCTCAGCTTTCGTTTAAAAAAAAAAATCGTATCCATCTCCCTCAAAAATTGAAATTTATTTTTAATTTTGATTTTTTTGGGTCAAAAATTTTTTTTTTCAAAATGCTTATTTCCAATCGAAAGAGCATGAAAAAACCTTTCTACAATGTACTTTGTCAAATTTGTATGTTTAATTGTTTAAGAGTAAAAAATTATTGAAATAAGCATTGTACTGAAAAACACAAAAATTTAACCCCCTCCCCCTCGGAAAATATTAGACTAGGTAAAAAAATATTTTCATGAAAAATTACTATCTATGAGTACTACAAAAGCCCCAAGTTTTGCTACGATTGGAGAAAAATTTTTCTCCACCTTGATCACTTGACATGGAATCGCTCATATATATATATATATATATATATATATATATTATTTAAAGTATTCTCTTATTCTTGTTTAATTCGCGATAATTCTAATATGTTTGTATGTACTATTTTTTGTTTATTTTTAACTTGTATTTTAACGTTTTCTTTGTTTAAAATTTCTAGTATTTTATGTGGACCTGTATATTGATTAGCAAATTTATGAATCTTTCCTCCATGTAGTAGAAATACCTTATCACCAAGTTTAAGATTTTGTGGATTACAATTTCTGACGTAATAGACTTTTGACGTTTCTTTTGCTAAAATTAAATTTTCTCGAGCAATGTTTCTCATTTCATGAAGTCTCGTTATTAAATCTGTTAAATGTTAGTCGTAGGTTTCAAATTTTTCATGTTCCAGTGGTGGATCGCTCGATGGTAATCGTGCAAATTTTCCAAAAATTAACTCGTATGTTGTGCACTTGGTGCCTTCATGAATGCTTGTATTATATGAGAACATAGCTAATTCTAACCAATCGTCCCATTCTTCATTTTTATTTATAAATTGTTTTAAATATTCTCCTAAAACGTGATGAGATCTTTCAATTAAACCATTAGACTGAGGGTGAAAAGCAGTTGTTTTAAATTGTCGAATTCTAAATCTTTTTGCTAATCTTCTCATTAAATTACTTAAAAAGTCTGTTCCTTGATCTGTTAATACTCCTTTAGGTGAACCAAAAATGCAAATAAATTTTTTGATAAAAGCATCAGCTATTGTTCTTGCTTGATGATTGGGAAGTGCAATGGCTAATGAATATTTAGTTAAATTATCTTGTATTGTCAATATATATTCACTTCCGTTTTTTGTTTTTAGTAATGGTCCAACGATGTCCATTGCTATTTTTTCAAATGCTGTACCTGGTGTATCAGTTATAATCATTAGGTCTTTTGTTTTTACTCTAACTAATTTCTTTAATTGACATTGGAGGCAACTTTGATTTTTTTAAATATTATTTTTCATATTTTCCCAATAATAATTTTGACGTATTCGTCCATATGTTTTTGTTACACATTTATGTCCTCCAACTGAGCTTCAATGAGCTTCCTCGATTAATTGCATATATTCTTCTTTAGTAGGATACCTTGTATATCCATTACATACAACAATTTTTACAAATAAATTTTTAAAAATTGATTTTATCATTGATAAGATTTCGTCCCAAGTTACGTTATTGATTTGGGCTGTCTTTGCAATACTAACACTTTTGATTTTTAATTCTTCACACAAATTTTTCATTGAAATAATTGTAGATTTAATTCTTTTTATTGTGTCAGCTAAATTTTCTTTTATTTCATTTTCTGTAGGGAGAGCAATATGGTAATATATACCTCTTTTTATTTTTCCTGCTATGCCTAATTGAAGTTTACCAAAATTTGGTAATTTTTCGCGTTTCGCTAGTGATCTTGAGCCATTATCTCTCGGATCTCCATTGACTGAAATAAAATAGGTTAGATTGTCTCTGCGCATTGGTAATTGGTCTCTACAGTCAATAATATATTTTTCTTGTTTTACATTTAAATCGTAACAATTTTCATTTTCCATTAAGTTATCTTCTTCATCAGATGATTCTTCAGAGTTAGAATTTTCGTAGCCTTGATCAATTTCATCATTTTTCTTTAATTTTGTCTTTTGTTTAATGTACTCAGGATCTGATTCAATTTCGTCAGGAATAATTTCATTATAAAATTTTTCTTTTCTTTGATTATTTGTATTGTTTACCTTCTTGGTCTTCCCCTTCTCTTCTTTGATAAGGAGGTATTCAAACGTGTGCATTGTTTCTTCGGTCTTCCTCGTTTCTTTGTTTTATGTACTTTAATATCTTCATATTCATTTTCATGTATTTCTTCATTTTTCTTTCCTTGATTAACATTTTCTTGCATTTTTCTTTGATTTCTGGTAATAACGTTACAAGTTTCATTACTTGTACAATAATTTTTCTTAATATTTTGGAGAATTCTTATTATCTCCGAACTCATGTAGGATTCATTGTCTTTAAATATTTTTTCAATAAATGGGAGACTTTTCATTATCTCCAAATTCATGTAGCATTCATTAATTATTTTTTCAATACATGGGAGACTTTTTCTTATCTCCAAATTCAAAAAGGATTCATTGTCCTTAAATATTTTTTCAATAGATTGGAGACTACTTAATATCTCCGATTTTTTATAAGTTTCATTGTTCATAAAAATTTTTTCAATATCATGGAGACTTCTTATTATCTCCGAAGTCTTGTAATATTTATTTTCATTTGCTACACAATGTATATATTCTTCAATTTTTTCTTGCACACATTTCATTATATTTTTTTGAATTTCCTGAGTTTTCTTCAATTTTTCTTCCCTTATTCCTTGAACTTTTTCTTCCATAATGTCATATTCGGCTAATTTCAATATCCATCTTGTTACTCTTGAACAAGGATCTTTAGAATTTTGAAACCAAACAAGCGGTTTGTGATCCGTAACTAAAGTAAATTTTCTCCCATAAAGATAAGGTCGAAAATGTTGCACACTAGATATAATTGCCAATGCTTCTTTTTCATAAGTATCATATTTTCTTTCACAATCATTTAAAGTTCGTGACGTATAAGCGACTGGTTGATCTTTACCAATCATTCCTTGTGATAAAATTCCTCCAATTGCAAAACCTGAAGCGTCCGTTGTTAGTATAAATGGTTGAGAAAAGTCTGGCCATTTTAAAAGTGGTTCCTCACAAAGTTGATCTTTTAAAGTATTAAAAACAGCTTGCTGTTTATCAGTCCACAGAAAAGCTATATCCTTTTTTAAAAGTTGATTTAAAGGATTTGCGATTTTTGAAAATCCGTCTATAAATTTGCGATAATAACCTGCTAGTCCTAAGAATTGTTTTATATTTTTAAGATTTTTTGGAATTGGGAATTTCTTTACAGCTTCAACCTTTTTTGGGTCGGGTCGTACACCATTTTTATCGATTATGTGTCCTAAATATCCTACTTCTAAACTCAAAAATTCGCATTTATCTGGTTGTAGTTTTAAATTAGCAAAACGTAGGCGTTCCATAAGTTTCGAAAATTTTTTTTCGTGTTCTTCTAAAGTATCTGCATAAATTACAATGTCGTCCAAATAAACAAATAGTTCTGATCCTTGTAAACCTAATAATACTGGATCAATAAGTTTTTGAAATGTACTCGGTGAATTTTTTAATCCGAAAGGCATTCTGTCAAATTCATAATGTCCGAATGACGTTGACAATGCTGTTTTATAAGAATCTCTAGGATCCATTTTGATTTGATGAAAACCTGACGCCAAGTCAAAGACTGAAAAATATTAAGCATTTCCGAGTTGATCTAGTAGGTCAGTAATATTAGGGAGGGGGTAAAATTGACCTACCGTGCGTTCATTAAGTTTTCTGAAGTCTAAAACTAATCGCCATTTCTTATTTCCATGTGAGTCATCTTTTTTTGGTACAATCCATATTGGTGTATTGTACGGTGAGTCAGAATATTTAATAATTTTTTGTTCTAACAATTCGTTTACTTGACGTGTCATTTCTTCTTTATGTACAGGTGGAAATCTATACTGTTTAGTAATAATCGGTGTAACATCTGTAGTTATTATTCTGTGTTTTATAAGATCTGTTCCTTCTAAATATTCTCCAGGTATATGAAATCTATCGGAATAATTTTTTACTAAATTCATAATGTGTTCTAACTCTTCTTTATTTAAATGTTCTAGACGAAGTAATTTTTTAATTTCTTCAACTCTATCGTTGCCTGTAATATTGAAAATATTTTCTGATTTAATATTTTTTGAAAATGCATCAATAATTTGTTTAATTTCTGAGTCTTCATTTTTAATATCAGATTTGCTTACTGAACTTTCTTGCTTTATTTCGTCAAAATCTTCTAAATTTACTTTAAAAATTGGAATGTCAATTGATTCGTTTAGTATATTTATAGCCTTTAAATAAGCTAATCCCTTCTATATCTGAAACTACTGCATCACCTAAGTAAACACATTCTTTCACTACTAATCTTGGAATGTAACCTACCTTTTTATTTTTATTTAAAATTTTTATATGAATACTGTAAATTGATCTTGCTGGTATTGTAAAATAATTTTCCGAATCAAAATTAAATTTTTGTTTATTGATTTCTAGATGTCTTTCTTCGTAATTAAGTTTCACTTTATTATTTATAAAAAATTCTGTTCCTATTATTCCATCATGTTTAATTGGAACATCATTTGATAAAAGATTAAAAGTTGTTAGAATTCCAAAAATATTAATCTCAACTTGACCTAAAGTATAAACAGCGTGGTCGTTTATTCTTGTTAATTTAAGACATTTATTTTCATCAATTTTTATGCCAGGATTCAATGCACGAATTTTTAATAAATTTGGACCTGCTCCTGTGTCAATTATTATTGTTATTAGCACTTTTAATTCTTTAGTGTCAATTCGAATGTACGGAATGGTATTAGTTTTTGCTAAATTAATGTTTCTGGATGCATAGTAATTTTTTCTTAATTCTTCCCCAGAGCATCCTACTGAAGAGGAGTTTTGGAGTTTTCCTGATTTAGTGTTTGTGAATTTGTTTGTTGCTTATTGTTATCATCCCACATCTTTTTCCAACAATTAGTGATAATGTGTCCTAATTTTTTACAATAGTTACACGTTATGCTAGGATTTCTGTTCGCGAAGTTTGTTGTATTAGTTCGTGATTCTTGAGAAAAATTTCGTTGTTGATTAGGGAAAAAATTTTGTTGTTGATTTTGTCTTTGATTTTGGTATGAAGAACGAAATTGATTTTGTGACATGTTTCTAAACTGATTTTGTGATGTATTTCTAAATTGATTTTGTTTTGAGGATTTTTGTTAAAGTTTTGATTTTGAAATTTATTAAACACTGGATTTTGATTATTAAATTTATTTTGATTTGAAAAATTTTGTCGTGGTCCTGAATAAAAGGAGTTTTCTCGTCTTGGTCCTATCAATTTATTAAGTTGAAAACAGATTACTGCCAAATGACCCTTTTTACCACAAACTAAACAAGTTATAACATTATTTTGGGCTATGTTGATTTTTGTTGTTTTAGCAAATTCTTTATTATTTTTAAGATGAGAATTATATTCGGTATTTTGTTCAGTTTTTCTTAGTTCACGGTGTGATAGCAATTTTCTTTCTATTTCTACCACTTTATTAACTATCTCTTCAAAAGTATCGGCTGTTCCAATACGTAATTCAATTTCTGGTCTAAGTCCTCGCGAGAAACAATCGGCAGTTGTTTTATCTAAATTTGTTTTAAATGCTTCATCTACTGTATTTTCATTACTAAGCCTATGCGCGTCTAATATTCTTTCTGCTGCTTCTACGATTCTTGAACCGTAAGAAATAACATTTTCGTGTTCCCACATATATATTGCTCCTAGTTTTCCTTGTAATTGATATACAGATTTTGCTGATGCGTAAATTTGTTTTAATCTTTCTGTTAACTGTTCTACTGTATTAAAATTATTCCCTATAATAATTCTTCTTGCTTCACCGGAAATTCTACTTCTTATTAATTTAACTAAATTTGTTTGAACTTGTGCATTATCCAGAAGCATAGATTTTGCTTCTAAACAACTTTCAATAAATATTGATAATGGGATATTTTTTCCGACAAACATTGATATTGTTTCTAAAGCATCGCGTCAGCACACTTGCGGATTATTTGGAAGAGCCATGTTTTCTTCAAAATTGATATTATCTCTAAAGTTATCAAAAGAAATGTTTTCAGAATGTTCGTTTGTTTCACTTTCGTCAGTTAAAGATTTATTTAAGCTTGAATTTAAATTTTATACAAGTGAGGTTTTTT
This sequence comes from Leptopilina myrica (nomen nudum), assembly GCA_032872475.1. Lineage (NCBI taxonomy): Eukaryota > Metazoa > Arthropoda > Insecta > Hymenoptera > Figitidae > Leptopilina > Leptopilina myrica (nomen nudum). Next base: position 22,181,713 of record CM065466.1, read on the forward strand.
CTGAAATGGTATTTTCACTGTCGAAAGAATTATCGTCACTGTCAAAAAGTTGACTACTAACAATACCTGAGTCAAATTCTTTTTGTGTTTCTTCGGGATTAGGGTTTTGTTTTGAATATCTGGGTGTACTTGTAAATGGTTTTGATTAATAATTCGGAATTCCTAAATTCAATAACAATTCTAGATTATTTTTTACTTGAGAGCGAGTTAAATGTGAGGAATCGGTAGTATTTTTATTCGAAGAAGGCATTAAAAAAATAGCATAATATCAAAATTTATAACATGCGTAATAGTTGTAAAATTGTCAATCTTGTCTCTTGAATATAAAATACACTTTTATTTTGTATAAAAAATATTTTTATTTTTCTTCAGGTTCAAATTGTATTCAAACCTATAATAATAGTAACAAATTTCAATTAAATTTAACAAATATTTTTTGTAAAGCACAAATTAAATTTCAAAAATGATTTATATACAAGACAAAAAATTCTATAAGTCTAGAGGACTCGAACCCCTATTCATTATTATAATACGGTATTTAATTTGATGAATGCACCATGCAACTTTAAAATTTCCACCTTAAGAGGACTCGAACCCTTATTTATTAATCTTACTACAGAATGTATTTTAATAAATGCACAATGCAAGTTAAAAGAAATTTTATAAGTTAAGAGGACTCGAACCTCTACTCATCAATACCAATTTATGAATGCACCTTGCGACTTAAATCTTGTATAATATTATCATTTATTATAAAATGTACTATATTCAGTAAAAATATTTTTTATTTATTAAGTATTGCTGATTAGTTATTTTTTATTATTTGTTGATAATATTTGTTATTATTATTTATCACTTTAAAAAAAGTTTCCCCCTTTTTTAACAATTGGTATACTCATTGATTTATTTATTTTTATTTAATTGTTTCATTAATATAGAATTAATATCACAGGCCAACAAAATTTTGTGGCCTAACCAATAGAAGCTGATTTTTATAGGATTTTGTCTATAGAATACTAATTTGACCTTGAAAATATTGGATTGGCTCCAGTTTTTAATCAATTTACGTTTCATTATACAAAATATGCATTTTTGGCATTTTTTGAATGATTGTACAACAATACACAGAAACAGTAAATTTGTCCGCATAACACCAATTGAAAGCTTAAACACTGCTCTTGAATATCCAAAAACAAAAATGTAATTTATGTACACTTTAACCTATAATGTCCAAAAAAACATACGCTGTTCCATAAACGTATTAAAATTAATATTACTTTTGACCATGTAAGGTAATTCAAGTAAAAATTAGTGTCTCTGGCGTTTTTATAATCGCTAGTTACAAATCTGCTATGAAATATAAAAATTACAAGTGGCGGACCAAATTTTTAAAGATAATTTACGCCTTTTATGATAAAAATTTAAAATTTTAAAAAAATTCTGCCATATTGGATTCGCCATTTTGAATATTAAAATCTAAATACAGATCAGTAAGCAGCGACCATAAAAACTCCTAGAGAGACTAATTGTTATTTAAATGACCTTACATGGTCAAAAGTTCTGTTGTTTTCAATATGCTTGTGGAACAGCGAATGTCTCTTTTGACATAACAGGTTAAAGTGTACATAAATTACACTTTTTGTTTTTGGATATTGAAGAGCAGTGTTTAAACTTTCATTTTGTGCTATGCGGACAGATTTACTGATTCGGTGTATTGTTGTACATTCATTCAAAAAATGCTAAAAATGCATATTTTGTATATTGAAACGTAAATTGATTAAAAACTAGAGCCAATCCAATATTTTCAAGGTAGATTCATATTCTACGGTCAAAATCCTGTAAGAATCGGCAGTAATATTTTAGGCAACATGCAGTTGATTAAAATTTGTCGGCCTGTGTATTCATTAAAATTTTCGAATTTTATTAAAAAATTTTGACAAAATTATGGCTGATCGACTTTACAATTTTCCCAGGCCGATGCACCAAAATTTAAAAAGGCTTCTGTTATGTTAAAACAAGAAACCTTTTTAAATATACCTAACGTTCCTCGTTTTAAATTAGTTTCAGAAATTAAATCTAATTTGGGATAAGGATAAGTAAATAAGCCTACTAAATGTTGTGAGAGCATATTTTATTTAACCCATTAACGGCCAGACGGACGAAAAAACTTTTGAAATCGACTGAAACTCGTTACTCGGGGGTTATTGGGGTCACTGATTAAGAATATGATGTTATTTTTTCAAAATTCAAAATGGCGGATACAATATGGCAGACAAATTTTTTAAAAATGACTCTATATTGCTTGAAATTTGTTACTAAGAGGTTTTTGGGGTCACTGATTACGAATATGATGTTATTTTTCCAAAATTCAAAATGAAAGATCCAATACGACTCTTGCCGCGTGGAGGTGGACATAAAAGAGTCTTTTCTTTTTTTTATATATATTTTTTTTTATATTTTTTTTATATTTTTTTTTGTTTTTTATATCAAGTCCAAGCTGAAGCTATCTAAGCCTGAAGAACGCAACGAAAATGTGTTGAGTGTGATGCATATTTATGCGTTTCTTGCTTCTAGGATTCTCACATTTAAAAGGAAAAAATAAACAAAAAAAATATAAAAAACAATAAATATAAAAAAAGAAAAGACTCTTTTATGTCCACCTCCACGCGGTAAGAGTCGGGCAACGGCAAATTATTTGACGGCAAACGGACCATATCATTTTAAACAATGTGGAGTCATTTTAAAAAATGTTGTCCGCCATATTGGATCCTCCATTTTGAATTTTGGAAAAATAGCATCTTATTCGTAATCAGTGACTCCAATAACCCCTGAGTAACAAATTTCAAGCAATATAGAGTCATTTTTAAAAAATTTGTCCGCCATATTGGATCCGCCATTTTGAATTTTAGAAAATTGACATTATATTCGTAATCAGCGTCCCCAATAACCCCCGAGTAACGAGTTTCAGTCGATTTCGGGGTCTCAAAAAAGTTGGAGCACTATGTTTCATATGTGAGTCATTTTTTTAGTTTTTGCCGCCATATTGTCGTACGCCATTTTGAAACAAAAAATTGGACTCTTCAGGGTTTCGTAGCTGAGGGTCCATGGACGCGATATTTTGATGTTTTGAGGGCATCTATTTACATTTTTCTGGTGAAAATACGGATGAAAAGAATTTTTTTTCTCGAAAAATAGTGTTTTTTTGGAAAAAATGGTTTACAAATTTTCAACAATTTGTTGTAAACAAATTTTAACATCAGAATCTGAAAGAGGAGTAAATTTTACGTTAAAAATATTATGTGTCAATTTTTTTGTATTTATTGTTGTAATAAACCAGGTCCTCAAAGTCCATTGAAATTTTTCGTCCGTCTGGGCGTTAATGGGTTTAAAACCAACCAAGAAAGAAAAGAATTGACAATAATACAAATACAATGAGTATATTTAAAAATGAAAAATCTTACTTTAGGAATAACGATTATTGTAGGTGTTGAAGCTACATATAATGATAAAAAGTCAATCACTGTTTTAAAATAATAATAATATTTATATAATGAAATAGTTAATGGTAGCTAATTATTATTTCTATAGTCAAATTAAATTCCCCACTATTTCCTATTTTTCGAGACTGGTAGACACAATATTGAATGTATCTGCGTAGAAACTTGAACCCGTCGAAGACGGGTACGACAGCTAGTTGTTTATTAAAATTGTTTATAACATTTTTAAATATTAGTGAGATCTTATTTTGTTTTGAAAAATCCATTTATATAATTTGATAATTATTTATTAGCTTTCGCCCGTCGACGACCGGCATCATCAGATAATTTTAAAACTGAAATTACATACAATTATTAGTAAAAGAAATATATCGAAAAAAAATTTTCTGGAAGAACATAACCTATAACATAATAACACAATCTATAACTTACCAAGAGGGTTTCTTATCGGAAATTACTAAATATATAATTTAAAAAAACAACACATTTTATTAAGTCAACAAAGACACACTTAAAAAAGAAAAACATGTCGTTAAAAACAAAAATAACAAACGGAAAAAATAAAAGGAAAAACAAGACATGTGTTTGCATGCTTGATCCCAATGGGGTGGTAGCGATTCTACGCAAATAAACCCTACAAAATAAAATTCTATACAATTAACTCTACACCAGGAAATTGTACACACTACATTTAATAAATTTGATTAATTCTACGCAAATAAATTCTACAGAAAAAAGTCCTACACATCAGAATTAAATAGAAGAAAATATATCATTAAAATCTTTTAATTCTACACGATTAAATACTACATCAAAAAATTTGACACAGTTTATTTTAATTAAAATAAAATTCTAATAATAATTTTTTTATTTTAATTTATAATTTTACGCAGTTAAATTGTACACCAGAAAACTCTACACATTTGAAAAATATTGATTAAATTAAGTTTTAAAAGATTCTAAATAAATAAATTCTACAAATAAATACTCTACACAATAATAATACTAAATAAAATGTAACTTTAAATAAAATTTATTTAACTTTGCACTGTTAAATACTACATTAAAAAATTCTACACAATGTATTTTTAAACGAAGAAAAATATGAATTATTTTTTCAATTTAATTTTTAATTCTCCACACTTAAATTGGACCCCAGAAAACTCTACACATTGGAAAAATATTGATTAAATTAAGTTTAAAAAAATTCTAAATAAAGAAATTCTACAAATAAATACTCTACACATTAGAACTAAATAAAATGTAACTTTAAATAAAATTTATTTAATTTTGCACGGTTAAATACTACATAAAAAAATTCTACGCAATATAACGAAAAAAATAACAATTATTTTTAAAATTAAATTTTTAATATTCTGTACAGTTAAATTAAAAATCAAAAAACTTTACACAATGAAATGATTTTTTAACGAAATTGTATAACTCTAGTCAAATATATTTAAAAAAAACTCTACACATTAAAATAAAATAAATATAAAATTTTTAATCCAATTTTGTGTTGAGTTTTATTTTGTAGAGTTTTATTTTCATCGTTTATCTAATTAAATGAATTCATTTGTAGAGTTTCTTTGTGTTTAATATAATTACGTAGAGTTAAAAAAATAATTTCATCTTATCTAAAAATAATATGCGAAGACTTTAAAGCTCATTTGTGTAGAGTTTTCCAGAGTTGAATTAAAATGTATAAGGTTAAAAATTAAATTAAAAAAATAAAGAAAATATTTTTCCTTGCTTAAAAATAATTTGTGTACAATTTTGTGATATAGAATTTAAGTGTGTAGAATTAAACAAATTAGATAAAAAATTTTATATTTATTTTATTTTAATGTATAGAGTTTTTTTTAAATATATTTGACTAAAGTTATAAAATTTCTTTAAAAAATTATTTCATTGTGTAAAGTTTTTTGGTTTTCAATTTAACTGTGCAGAATATTAAAAATTTAATTAAAAAAATAATTGTTTTTTTTCGTTATATTGCGTAGAATTTTTTTATGTAGTATTTAACCGTGCAAAATTAAATAAATTTTATTTAAAGTTACATTTTATTTAGTTCTAATGTGTAGAGTATTTATTTGTAGAATTTCTTTATTTAGAATTTTTTTAAACTTAATTTAATCAATATTTTTCCAATTTGTAGAGTTTTCTGGGGTCCAATTTAAGTGTGGAGAATTAAAAATTAAATTGAAAAAATAATTCATATTTTTCTTCGTTTAAAAATACATTGTGTAGAATTTTTTAATGTAGTATTTAACAGTGCAAAGTTAAATAAATTTTATTTAAAGTTACATTTTATTTAGTATTATTATTGTGTAGAGTATTTATTTGTAGAATTTATTTATTTAGAATCTTTTAAAACTTAATTTAATTAATATTTTTCAAATGTGTAGAGTTTTCTGGTGTACAATTTAACTGCGTAAAATTATAAATTAAAATAAAAAAATTATTATTAGAATTTTATTTTAATTAAAATAAACTGTGTCAAATTTTTTGATGTAGTATTTAATCGTGTAGAATTAAAAGATTTTAAGGATATATTTTGTTCTATTTAATTCTAATGTGTAGGACTTTTTTCTGTAGAATTTATTTGCGTAGAATTAATCAAATTTATTAAATGTAGTGTGTACAATTTCCTGGTGTAGAGTTAATTGTATAGAATTTTATTTTGTTGGATTTATTTGCGTAGAATCGCTACCACCCCGATCCCAATTGTTCTAATATAATAGAAAATTAAAGTGATAGTAAGTAAATTTGAAAAGTACCTCCATGAATGGTAAGGAAGAACCCTATACAGTAGATAAATTCAAATTTAACAAAAGCAGCAATTTAAGAAAATTCTGATACAAAATAAATATACTATTTAATTAGTGCTGAGAATTAACGAATGATAAAACTGATTTGGATCAAGCATGCAAACACATGTCTTGTTTTTCCTTTTATTTTTTCCGTTTGTTATTTTTGTTTTTAACGACATGTTTTTCTTTTTTAAGTGTGTCTTTGTTGACTTAATAAAATGTGTTGTTTTTTTAAATTATATATTTAGTAATTTCCGATAAGAAACCCTCTTGGTAAGTTATAGATTGTGTTATTATGTTATAGGTTATGTTCTTCCAGAAAATTTTTTTTCGATATATTTCTTTCACTAATAATTGTATGTAATTTCAGTTTTAAAATTATCTGATGATGCCGGTCGTCGACGAGCGAAAGCTAATAAATAATTATCGAATTATATAAATGGATTTTTCAAAACAAAATAAGATCTCACTAAAATTAATAATCCAAACAAAATAACATCGTAATATTTTTAAATATTGTTAAATAATGTTAAATGAAAGTTTAAACCTTTAGCAACATTTTGATTACAAGAGAACGTAATATAATGAAAAAATCATTTTTTCCTAGGATTCTATTTCATGTTTTGCAAATTGTTTATAAAAATTGTTTATAACATTTATATAAATTGTTCACAAATTTTTTATAAGCATTAGAAACTTTAGTTTCCTGTTTAATGACAAAAGAAAGCTAGTGGGATAGAGAAGAAGTTATTTTCCACTCTGAAAATATTTTTTTATAACAATTGTTTATTAAAATTGTTTATAACATTCTTAAACATTGTAAAAAAGTTTAAATTTAGTTATTAACTTTTATTATTCATTTTTACTGCAAAAAGAAATAAGAATTGATAAAAATATAAATTTGTTTACCATTTTGGCTTACAGATTTTAAATTGTTTATAAAAAATGTTTAAATTATTGTTAAATAATATCAGATAACAATATTTTTTGTTGAAACAACATTTTTTTATTTAAATAAAGCATAAAAGTTAAAAAAAATAATGTTAATATTTTTTAACAGTATTTTACCAAATTTCAATACTTTGGCGGCCATTTTGGAGGCGCCATTTTGAAATTAGAAAAAAAAAATTCGGCATTATGCCTATTTAATAGTGCCAACATTTTGGACGCGATATTTTCTTGTCCCGGATTTTTCCCAACCGAATTCGAGTAAATAATCTAATTTTAATGACAAAAAACACTTTAAAAAAACTGTTTTTTTTGTTTAAACAATTACAACTTTTTATGATTAAATTGAAATAAAAATTTTATTTCAGATTCTAAAAGAGGACACTCAAATCTAAAAAAAACCTATGTCTTGATTTTTTCCCAATTCGTAACTCGTAGAACGGAAAGCTCAAACTTGTACAAAGAAATACGGACATTTGGGACTAAATGCGTTAAGGGTAAGTCCAAGGTGTGAAATGTAAACAAAGCAAAATGTAAACAAACCAAGCACTAACATCACCATTTTTATACATCTTTTTCTCTCACAAAAATTACCAGTAGAACACTTTCTCTACAAAAATAGAAAATTAGAGTGTCAAAGTTTCCAAAAAAACATTTTTAAGTGTGATAAATAAATAGCAATTAGTAAAATAACTAATTAAAATGACCAGTAAAATAGCATTTTTGACGCGTCGCGAAAAATAAACTGTTTGAGTATATCAACAGCACTGACGATGAAGAAGTCACATATCAGCGATTGGACCTTCAACATGTGGAAAGGGAAATGTTTCCCTTTCCGTCATGAAATTACAAGGAGAAAGGGTAAAAACTTCTTCATCGTCCGTGCGGTTGATATAGTCAAACACTTAAATTTTTCGCGGTTACTACGGTTACTACGCCTTGCAGAGCTGAAAAAAAATTATAAAACAACCAAGTTTTATTCCAAACAAACTGTGCACTTCCACATGCTGTCTCAGATCGCGAAATGTTAAAGTGTTTGACTATATCAACTGCACGGACGATGAAGAAGTTTTTACCCTTTCTCCTTGTAATTTCATGGAGGAAAGGGAAAAATTTCCCTTTCCACATGTTGAAGGTCCAATCGCTGATATGTGACTTCTTTATCGTCAGTGCGGTTGATATACTCAAACTGTTTATTTTTTGCGACGCGTCAAAAATGCTATTTTACAGGTCATTTTAATTAGTTATTTTACTAATTGCTTTTTATTGATTATACTCAAAAATTATGTTTTTGTAAACTTTGACACTCTAATTTATCATTTTTCTAAAAAAAAGTTTTCTAATGGTAATTTTTGTGAGAGAAAAAGATGTATAAAAAATGTGATTTTAGTGCTTTGTTTGTTTACATTTTGCTTTGTTTACATTTCACAACTTGGACCTACCCTTAAGTGTTGTACTTTACGTGGCGTTATTTTGTGACGCCACGAATAAAACAATTATATAAAACAATTAAATTTTTCTATTTATTTATAAGATCGTTTTAAGAAATACTGACCTAAAATCTTTATTTCAAGATGCCTAAAGGACAGAACAAAATATTGGACGCGCGCGTTAGACTGCTAGTAAAATAATATATTGCAAGAAACAGAATTTTAAGCGGACACCACTGACAAGGGACACCATTAACATTTTGCTTTATTTCTCAATTTGGAAAAAGAAAGACTTTATTTTTAAGTTAAATTCGTTGCGGTTTTTAAAGTACGTGTAAGAACTGAAAGTGAGATACAATAATATTTATTTAAAAAATATTAATAATATTGTCTGAATGTTTTCGTTTAATTTACCTTAATTTATAAAGGATCTCGGACGTTAAAGATTACTTAAATAAACCATTTTTTTGTGGGGACACTACTGACATGGTGTGCTCGATAAAGCAATACTTGTTTTCTGCCACCAACCGTACAAGTTATAGATGTAATTATATGCACTAGGCTATTTAAATATCAGGTATGATATTAAAAATTTGCGATAATTACTTAAAAATATGAAACTTACGGACAGACGGTTTTGATTTTTTTTCTAGCACTGTATCAAAATTATTCTGTTAGTACAATTAAAATATTAAAATATAGACTCTCAGTTGTGCATTATGATTTTTCTTGTACTAAAAATGTGAGAAACAACAATTTTTATTAATAGTTAAAGTTCTAATTTTTAAGTGCGGACAGGGGACACTACTGACATTTTGCCATTGTTAATTTAAGTAACAGGAGTGATTAAGAAAATTAATTGACTTCAAAAACTTTTATATATGAACTAGTATTCCAGATTTTTGGGCAGGACATGAAAATGACATTTTAAATTTAATCACCCATATATTTGTCTTCAAGAATATTGACTTTCAAAAAAATATTTTTTACTTCGTGTTTCTCACAAAACAGAATGTTATGTAAGTCTCAGTTTTTAGTGAAATAGCATGTCTCTCAAGTCGTGAAATATTTCACCATGTGGTATATAAGAACAATTGAATACGTACTTTTAAGTGTTTATGTTGGTTTATATTTAAGTTTTACGCGAATGTATGTGTGTGTTATAAGTTAGTCCACACGGAAAAAATTTTGGGACGTCAGATGCATAAAGTCAGTGACGGCAGTAGTACATTTCATTATGTACCGCTGCGGTGCTTTTTCGAGACAGCAGATGTAAAGTTTGGCACAAACGCTGTACATAATGTACGGGAGGTACGCAAAACTGGCACAGATGGCGTGCAGAAAGAATGTATAAGCAATTTTGACACACCATGTACAGTTGAAGTCCAAAAATTTTTTCCGTGCATAAATGCTTCTGGCGATTATGGCTGCAAGTTTTAACAATTAACAATTTTTTTAATAATTTCTAATAAATAAAGAAGCAACAAAGATGCATAATTTAGAACAGTCAAACGAAATTTGTTATAAAAATTTTATTGAAAGTCAAGAAAAATATCTGCACATTTTCGATTTTTCAGGCAATAGTTTCTAAAGAGAAGTAAGAACAAAAAAAATACACAAAAAATACCTTCAAAGTATGGATAGACATTCTCGTCAAAATTTCAAATATATTTAAAAATAAATAATAAAATTCTCAAATATTCAATTATTATTGAAAATTGTAATACAGTTCTTGACAAAATTTTAATTAGTTTCCAAAATTTTCCATAATTCAATATTTTTTAATATCAACTATTTTAACATTTAGACCTTCAGAAAGCGTATAGTATGTGTAAATTTAATTGCAATATTTTTTTTTATTTAAAGCATAAAAAAACCTCACAAAAGGTTTATAAGCTTACATGTGTCTAAATAGTTAATTTACATTCTTTAAAAAAGTGAACAATATAATTACACGCAGCAATATTCGGACTAACAAGAAACATTTCCACACACAAAGGCATACACATATTTATTTTTAGTAGTTTTTTTAATAACTTTGTTCTCTGGGGTATATAAAGTGGGCATTGCCACACCACATGATTTAAATCTTCACATAAACAATCACATTTACACATAGGACTATCCACGATACCAATATGTGTCAAAGAAGCTGCTAAATTATAATGGTCTGCCCTCCAACGGTTGATCGTAATAATATGACTCCGTGGCAATGATCTACCATTAAACCAAGCTTTTCTGGTATCAGAATAAAAGTTTTGAAAGTATTTCTTGCCCTTATGTGAACCAAGCTCAAGCAAAACATCTCTAGTCTGTGCATAAGACTTTTTTCCAAAAGTTTCATACAGATCAGTAAACGGTATGTTCCAATCACCTTAACAGTTCTCTGTGGTTGCAGACTTGGCCAACAAGTCTGCTTCCTCATTTCCTCGAACTCCAATGTGTGAAGGAACCTAGTAAAATTTAATAAAACTATTATATCGGTTAGCATTATGAAACTCAATAAATTTTCTTCTTATTTCAAATATATAAAAATTTGTTTTGATACTTATACAACATGATTTTAAATTTTGTAGCGCACTTAAACAATCCGAGAAAATGAGAAAGTTACAGTGTTTATTTTTTAGTGCAACATCTAATGCATCACTTAATGCAATGCACTCCGCCGTAAACACAGAGGCTTCAGGAGGTATACTATTTTTTATTTTGACTCCTAGTTCCGGACATACACACGCAGTACCCACACTTTTATTCAAAGACACCTTTCTCCCATCAGTGTAAATGGAAAGTGCGTTTCTATCATTGATAAAATCATTTAACCTGTTATTTGGTTCAGAAATAATGCTAAGTTCATAGCCAAGACTGGTATTTACAGGAATCAATGTTTTCAAAACTTCATAATCAGTGCGATATAAATTAAAATTGCAGCGTGTATCAATTAATTTTAAGGAATCAATTAAACTTATAATATTTTGACAAATCAATACTTTTCGTTAACGCACTTTCCCCTTACACAATCTGTAGTAAGTGTTTACAGTAGTATATACGCTAGTACTACAATTTGATCTAATTTTCGCTAAATAACAATTACATAAGTAAACAGAACGATCTCTTAACATTGTAAGCTTTGACTCAGTTAAAAGAACATTAATTGGCGTGCTTCTACGATATCCCAACGCTATTCTGACAGCCGAATTTGGAATCGATTCTATCTTGTGTCTACCTTTCTTAGTTTTGGGAAAATATATACAAGAACCATAGTCAATTATGGAACGAACATAGCTCTTATATAATGTCAAAAGTGTTTCCGGACTTGATCCCCACCAAGTGCCACACAAATATTTTATAATATTGAGCGCTCTGGAACACCTTTTAACTACTTCGTCAATGTGCGGTATAAAAGACATTTTATGATCAAAAATTATTCCCAAAAAGCGAACTTTATCACTAGATTTAACAACATAACCCTTAACTATAACTTCCAAATTACCTGGGGGTACTTTCAAATTGTTAAAATGCAGTAGTTGTGTTTTACTTAGGGAGAGTTCCAGGCCAAGTGAAGTTAAATTTTTATAAATTTTTTCTATTGCTTTGGTCAATAAGCTTTTACCTCTTTTCAGTGTTTTGGACTTAATATACAAAGCTATATCATCTGCAAACTGTGAGATCACAACGCTTTTGCTTATATCGTCACCAATATTCGAAACATAGAGCAAATACAACAGGGGGCTAAGAACTCCCCCCTGGGGTACTCCCATATATACATTTCTAAATTCACCATCAGAATAAGCAGTATGAATATATCTTTCGTGTGATACAAATTTTATAAAAGAGATCAATTTATTAGAGCAACCAATTAAAGCAAGCTTAGATAATAAGATGTCAATATTTACGTTATTGAAAGCCCCTTGGACATCAAGAAAAACAGCAAGGACATGTTTTTTTTCAATAAACGCTTCATCTACTTTTAAAGTTAAGTTTACTAAATTATCTATACAAGACTTTCCTTTTCTAAACCCATTCTGTGGGTTTTTTTTAGAAAAATGATAAATTAGAGTGTCAAAGTTTCCAAAAAAATCATTTGTGAGTGTGTTCAATAAATATCAATTAGTAAAACAACTAATTAAAATGACCTGTAAAATAGCATTTTTGACGCGTCGCGAAAAATAAACTGTTTGAGTATATCAACAGCACTGACGATGAAGAAGTTACATATCAGCGATTGGACCTTCAACATGTGGAAAGGGAAATTTTTCCCTTTCCTCCATGAAATTACAAGGAGAAAGGGTAAAAACTTCTTCATCGTCCGTGCGGTTGATATACTCAAACACTTAAATTTTTCGCGATGTCAGACGATTGCTCTCCGCGCACGCGCAGACCGTGCCAAGAAAGCATTGACAACACTATGCAGAAAGACACATTTTGTTTTAGACTGAAACTCACATATTTTCACATGCTTTCAGGTATCTAGGTATAGATACCAAATTCAACACTTCAATTTACCATCTTCATGAAAAAACTGTAAATTTCTATTCATTTACGAAAATGTGATGGTTGAAAAAAATTCTCAATATTCGGTCTTCTACTGCTGCTTTTTTTCGACCATCACATTTTCGTAAATGAATAGAAATTTACAGTTTTTTCATGAAAATGGTAAATTGAAGTGTTGAATTTGGTATCTATACCTAGTATACCTGAAAGTATGTGAAAATAAGTGAGTTTCAGTCTAAAACAAAATGTGTCTTTCTAGATAGTGTTGTCAATGCTTTCTTGGCACGGTCTGCGCGTGCGCGTAGAGCAACCGTCTGACATCGCGAAAAATTTAAGTGTTTGACTATATCAACCGCACGGACGATGAAGAAGTTTTTACCCTTTCTCCTTGTAATTTCATGGAGGAAAGGGAAAAATTTCCCTTTCCACAGGTTGAAGGTCCAATCGCTGATATGAGACTTCTTCATCGTCAGTGCTGTTGATATACTCAAACTGTTTATTTTTTGCGACGCGTCAAAAATGCTATTTTACAGGTCATTTGAATTAGTTGTTTTACTAATTCATATTTAATGAACACACTCAAAAATGATTTTTTTGGAAACTTTGACACTCTAATTTATCATTTTTGTAAAAAAAAGTTTTCTATTGCTAATTTTTGTGAGAGAAAAATATGTATAAAAAATGTGAAATTAGTGATTTGTTTGTTTACATTTTTCTTTGTTAACATTTCACAACTTGGACATACCCCTAAGGGTCTAAGACTACTACTGTCAGGTTTATTTACAAAATGAACAAAACATTCCCTCCAGCTTAAAGGATAGTCATTAGTCTTCACACAAAAAACCCAGTCTCATTTTTGTTGCATCTCAAAATGAGACTATGTTAAACGCCATAGAACGTGGCGCCACCTAAGAGTCTCATTTTTGTTGCAACTCAAAATGAGTAGCGTATGATACTCATTTTGAGACTAGGTTTTTTCAGTGTGGTATAGTGAATTAAAAATATCAAGAAGTATTAGTTTGTATTTTATAGATAATTTTTTCAATATATCACAGTCAATTCCATCTAATCCTGGAGAAGATTTGACGTTTTTATTTTCTAAAGATATGTTGAGAATATTTTTAAAAAACCTGTCCGCGCAAGCGCGGACACATTCTCATGCGCGATTCGCGCGGGGGCTCGCAAATTTCAGCGCGCCTCGAGGCGCGCCAATATTGGTCGTCGCGCTTCGCGCTCCGTGTGTTATTCCGCGCAAATGGCTCGCTTCGCTCGCGGTGGTCTGCTATTATTGTACGTTATTTTTGTTCTTGTTTCCTATTATTAGAGCTGTGCAAAATTCGAACCCAACCGAGTTTTGTTCGGTTTTGGGGCACCGAAATGTCGAATATTCAACATCCGAACTGGGCTAGTTCGAATTTTGAATTTTTGACATTCAAACTAGGCGAAAAAATTTGAACAGTTCAGTTCGAATTATTTTGCACAGCTTTACCTATTATGTTTTAAAAAACATTATTTTTTCTTAAAGTTACTACGACTTTAAGGTTAACATTCTTATCACATGTTTTTGTTTGCTGATGATTGCGAGATTAAGTGGATTTGAATGTAGATTTTAGGTCTTGATGATTAAAATTGTGAAGTTATTTTTAATTATACTAACTTTCTTAGCAGAAACATAATTTGCAGAAGCAGCTAAAATATTCTTTAAATATATGTATCAAGTTTTTTGTGTAGTGTAGACCGGAGCGTAATGGCTAACTTTTCACTCTTTGTTGATTTACTCGGACATTTTTGTTTTACCTAAAAATGTTTATCTCCTAGAAAAGTTACTCTGGTAAACCTGGGCCAGGTAGTCTCTTAAACAAAGCGTAAAGTATCCTGCCGGCAGGACAGGGTTTCCTTGTTTTGTAACTAAAAATCGTGTCAATTTTTTGAAAATTCACCTTCTTTAAGTTACCCTGCCCTTCGCTTGGAATTTACAAGCTCGACATTTACATGCGCTGAAAGCTTGTTTAATAAATACATTAATAAAACCAGTGAAAGTATTTAAAATACGGACTTTACGGACCAATTACAAATAAATGTTTTTGTTCAATAATAACAAATGAACATTTTACTTAAAACTATAAATTTAATTTTTCATAACGATAAAACATGAAGATATCGATAACTCCGAGTCTTCGACTCCGAGTCATCTATTTTCTTCATGTCTTATAATAATTGAAGATATTAATCCAGTGATAAAGATAAAATCATTACAAATTCAATTATTATTTTTAACACATTTTTAAATTAAATTCTTAAAATCCATTATCCATTATTTTTAATAATTTCCGAAAAAGTTCTTTCACAATTTTCAAATCCATTTCTTTACAATATTTAATTTTACGAAATTTTAATTATTCGTAAATTCTTTAATTAAATATATATTAGAAAATAAAAACTTCAAATAATATAAAGAAAATCAACAATTAAACTTTCTCAACAAAATTTAAATCAATTTTTATGAAAAAATTCTACTAGAATTCAATTATTTAAATAAAAAAACAATTTATTAAATAATTGCATGTTTCTTAAAATTCAATTCTCATAAAAAATTTATTAATAAATTTTTTAATAATTGAGTTCTTTTTACGAATTTTAATCAAATTTTTAAAAATAATTACATTTTTTCGAGGAATTCGATTAAAATTGAATTAAAATTTTTTTAAATAATTGAAATTTTGCAATGAATTTTAATATTGTTTTTCAATTTAATGATATGCTTAGGATTAAAAAAGTATGTATATAGATGTTTAAAATGAAGTATAAGAAATATAAAATAATTTAAACGCATTGTTTATTAATATAAAATAAATGGCATAGAAAGGAATACATTGATAATAAATTATAATAAATGTCACATACTTCAAAAACCCAACCGAAAATACAGTAAAACAAAGTTACTGGGTCATGGTAAATTGAAATTTCTACTTGAAAAAAGATACCCATACTAATTTCTTCACGAATTTAGAAAGTAAGATTGGATAAATTTATAAAAAATAGAATGAATAGTCAAAAATAAAAAAAAACTTGTAAAAAAATGTTGTAAAGCTGAAAAATTCCCATTTTTATAAAAAATGAGTTCTTTCCGCAAAATTAGAAGGTCCAATAATCAGAAAGTCCAAAATACAAAAAGTGCAATAATTAGAAGGTCCAAAAAGTTCAAAATAAAAATTGCCCAATATTGAAAAGTCCAAAAAATATAAAGTCCAATAAAATTTTATTTTATTTCAGCGGGAAACAAAATTTTTTTTGTCCTTTGGACCTTTCAGTTTGGATAATCTGCCAAATTCTTTGAAACCTCTTTGAGTTACCGTGTTCTCAAAAATCGAGATTCACATATACACACACACATCCGGAGAATTGATCAGGGTCTTATGTAATATAGTACCATATAGAAGAAAATTTGTTTAACCCTCTGCCTACTCAAGTGACAGTTATCGACAAAAATGACAATTCGGTCGCCTGGTAGGGACTATGGGAATTAAATTTAAAAAAGCTCTAGAGTGGAGATAAGTCAGCGTAGGCAGAGGGTTAACG
Source organism: Leptopilina myrica (nomen nudum) (assembly GCA_032872475.1). NCBI lineage: Eukaryota > Metazoa > Arthropoda > Insecta > Hymenoptera > Figitidae > Leptopilina > Leptopilina myrica (nomen nudum). The sequence goes on from CM065466.1 coordinate 22,198,471, forward strand.
CATTTTTTAAAATTTTATAAATTAAATGACTACAAAGCTTCCTCCGCGAGGAAACAAAAAGTAAATCATTGATAAAAATGAACTTTAAACAAATTAACTTAATCTAACTCAAACAATATACAAGTGACTAACAAAACAATCATTACCAAAGCAACTGTAAATATAGCAACCATTACCATAGGAACCGTTGCTATGGCAATAATTACTATAGCACCGGTTGCTATGATAACCATTACCATAGCAACAGTTGCCATGATAACCATTACCATAGCAACAGTTGCCATTGGCAATGATTGCTAGGGAAAACTACGAACGGACACCAGAGTCTCGCTGTAAGGGTTTTAGCCCTTGGCCACGAAATGTGAAATATTACATCTGTAGCACAAAAAAATATTTAAACTATGAAATAAAAACAATCCTAAACGAATTGTTCTTCTTATTAATAGGAAAAAAAACCATTTAAAGATTAAAAATTTGTGTTATTATTTTTGTTAAATAAAATTTAAGATTGTGATAAGTGGATGATGGTACTATGTACAATTGTTTTTTTAACCATCAAATTATAACTATCCATTCCTTTAAATGAGGGCTAGAACACATTAATAATTCAAATTGGTTTAAAAATTGTTATTAAAAACATGTAATTTTTAAATTTTTATCATGCAAATATTTTCATTTAAAAGAGTAAACCAATTTGTTTAATCAGTGTAAGTTTCATTAATTTATTACAATCAATTTTTGAGTTATGTATTAATTATTTTTAAAAATATTTTATTTATGGAAAAAAAATTTTTTTTAAACTGTTAAACGTGTTTTTTGATTTGTTGTTAATTACGAATTTTTATAAAAGTTATAATTTTTACAAAATCAGTCTAAATTTTTTTAACACAGTTAAGCTGACTGACCCAAAAACTTAAAAAAAAAATAGTTTCTGACGAAAATGGCTGGTTAACGAACTTGACCTTCATTTTCGCACCAACTTTAATTGTGTTAAATTTAAAAACGATCGGATAAGTTTTTCAAGAGTTATCGTGGGAACAAAATTTTTGGTCTACAGACAGACAGACAGACAGACGAGCAGACAGACACCATCGCCGGACCATGTTCTTTGGGTTCAGGGGACCCCAAAACGTCGAGATTTCATGAAATTAGCGAAAGTCAATTTTCGACCAAAACTAATACTTTCTCATGTGATGAGAATGTAAAAATATTAATATATTAAATAAAATATTTATAAATTATTTAATATTAAAATATTTTTTATGATAATTTTTCAAGTTAAATTATATATAATTTTTTCTTGCACAGTGTCAAATTATTTTTTTTAAAGTTCAAGAATTTAGTTTATCTGAGAAATTTTCAATGATCAAAAACTTATAGTCTATAGTGTAAAAATTGTTTATTAGGGTGTAATAAATATTTATGCCAAGTAGATTAACACTAGGATTAACTATTTAGTAAATATGATCAAAATACTATTTTTTGACAAACGTATGCGATCTTGCGACTTAGCATTGCCAACTCAAGAGTTTAACGTATATGTTGAGTTGGTAATACTTAGTCGTAAGGTCGCACACGTTCGACAAAAAATAGTTTTTTTGATAATATTTGCTAAACGGTTAATCCTAGTGTAAAACTTATTAGCATAAATATTTGTTACACCCTAATGAACTACAATTTATATTCTCATTCATTTGTATTATTAAATTTTAAAAAATTTAGTTAATTATACCAAAACAAGATAGTTAATTAAATCCATACAATTATTATTTTTATTTATTTGCAGTATTAAATTGAAAAAAGAAATTACAAAAAAATAGTTAATTGAGCCAAAACATTTATTATCATCTATCTCTAAAAAAATCAAAATTTTGTTAAAGATTATGTTTATAAAATTAAGAAATTATTACAGTTTTTCAATCTTTTTTTTAATAACATTTAACATTTTGTTAAATAATTTTAAAAACTGAGACTTATATAACATTCTGTTTTGTGAGAAACACAAAGTAAAAAATATTTTTTTGAAAGTCAATATTCTTGAAGACAAATATATGGGTGATTAAATTTAAAATGTCATTTTCATGTCCTGCCCAAAAATCTGGAATACTAGTTCATATATAAAAGTTTTTGAAGTCAATTAATTTTCTTAATCACTCCTGTTACTTAAATTAACAATGGCAAAATGTCAGTAGTGTCCCCTGTCCGCACTTAAAAATTAGAACTTTAACTATTAATAAAAATTGTTGTTTCTCACATTTTTAGTACAAGAAAAATCATAATGCACAACTGAGAGTCTATATTTTAATATTTTAATTGTACTAACAGAATAATTTTGATACAGTGCTAGAAAAAAAATCAAAACCGTCTGTCCGTAAGTTTCATATTTTTAAGTAATTATCGCAAATTTTTAATATCATACCTGATATTTAAATAGCCTAGTGCATATAATTACATCTATAACTTGTACGGTTGGTGGCAGAAAACAAGTATTGCTTTATCGAGCACACCATGTCAGTAGTGTCCCCACAAAAAAATGGTTTATTTAAGTAATCTTTAACGTCCGAGATCCTTTATAAATTAAGGTAAATTAAACGAAAACATTCAGACAATATTATTAATATTTTTTAAATAAATATTATTGTATCTCACTTTCAGTTCTTACACGTACTTTAAAAACCGCAACGAATTTAACTTAAAAATAAAGTCTTTCTTTTTCCAAATTGAGAAATAAAGCAAAAATGTTAATGGTGTCCCTTGTCAGTGGTGTCCGCTTAAAATTCTGTTTCTTGCAATATATTATTTTACTAGCAGTCTAACGCGCGCGTCCAATATTTTGTTCTGTCCTTTAGGCATTCTTGAAATAAAGATTTTAGGTCAGTATTTCTTAAAACGATCTTATAAATAAATAGAAAAATTTAATTGTTTTATATAATTGTTTTATTCGTGGCGTCACAAAATAACGACACGTAAAGTACAACACTTAAGGGTATGTCCAAGTTGTGAAATGTAAACAAAGCAAAATGTAAACAAACAAAGAACTAAAATCACATTTTTTATACATTTTTTTCTCTCACAAAATTTACCATTAGAAAACTTTTTTTAGAAAAATGATAAATTAGAGTGTCAAAGTTTACAAAAACATAATTTTTGAGTATAATCAATAAAAAGCAATTAGTCAAATAACTAATTAAAATGACCTGTAAAATAGCATTTTTGACGCGTCGCGAAAAATAAACAGTTTGAGTATATCAACAGCACTGACGATAAAGAAGTCACATATCAGCGATTGGACCTTCAACATGTGGAAAGGGAAATTTTTCCCTTTCCTCCATGAAATTACAAGGAGAAATGGTAAAAACTTCTTCATCGTCCGTGCAGTTGATATAGTCAAACACTTTAACATTTCGCGATCTGAGACAGCATGTGGAAGTGCACAGTTTGTTTGGAATAAAACTTGGTTGTTTTATAATTTTTTTTCAGCTCTGCAAGGCGTAGTAACCGTAGTAACCGCGAAAAATTTAAGTGTTTGACTATATCAACCGCACGGACGATGAAGAAGTTTTTACCCTTTCTCCTTGTAATTTCATGACGGAAAGGGAAACATTTCCCTTTCCACATGTTTGAAGGTCCAATCGCTGATATGTGACTTCTTCATCGTCAGTGCTGTTGATATACTCAAACAGTTTATTTTTCGCGACGCGTCAAAAATGCTATTTTACTGGTCATTTTAATTAGTTATTTTACTAATTGCTATTTATTTATCACACTTAAAAATGTTTTTTTGGAAACTTTGACACTCTAATTTTCTATTTTTGTAGAGAAAGTGTTTCTACTGGTAATTTTTGTGAGAGAAAAAGATTTATAAAAATGGTGATGTTAGTGCTTGGTTTGTTTACATTTTGCTTTGTTTACATTTCACACCTTGGACTTACCCTTAACGCATTTAGTCCCAAATGTCCGTATTTCTTTGTACAAGTTTGAGCTTTCCGTTCTACGAGTTACGAATTGGGAAAAAATCAAGACATAGGTTTTTTTTTAGATTTGAGTGTCCTCTTTTAGAATCTGAAATAAAATTTTTATTTCAATTTAATCATAAAAAGTTGTAATTGTTTAAACAAAAAAAACAGTTTTTTTAAAGTGTTTTTTGTCATTAAAATTAGATTATTTACTCGAATTCGGTTGGGAAAAATCCGGGACAAGAAAATATCGCGTCCAAAATGTTGGCACTATTAAATAGGCATAATGCCGAATTTTTTTTTTTCTAATTTCAAAATGGCGCCTCCAAAATGGCCGCCAAAGTATTGAAATTTGGTAAAATACTGTTAAAAAATATTAACATTATTTTTTTTAACTTTTATGCTTTATTTAAATAAAAAAATTGTTGTATCAACAAAAAATATTGTTATCTGATATTATTTAACAATAATATAAACATTTTTTATAAACAATTTAAAATCTGTAAGCCAAAATGGTAAACAAATTTATATTTTTTATCAATTCTTATTTCTTTTTGCAGTAAAAATTTAATAAAAGTTAATAACTAAATTTAAACTTTTTTACAATGTTTAAGAATGTTATAAACAATTTTAATAAACAATTGTTATAAAAAAATATTTTCAGAGTGGAAAATAACTTCTTCTCTATCCCACTAGCTTTCTTTTTGTCATTAAACATGAAACTAAAGTTTCTAATGCTTATAAAAAATTTGTGAACAATTTATATAAATGTTATAAACAATTTTTATAAACAATTTGCAAAACATGAAATAGAATCCTAGGAAAAAATGATTTTTTCATTATCTTACGTTCTCTTGTAATCAAAATGTTGCTAAAGGTTTAAACTTACATTTAACATTATTTAACAATATTTAAAAATATTACGATGTTATTTTGTTTGGATTATTAATTTTAGTGAGATCTTATTTTGTTTTGAAAAATCCATTTATATAATTCGATAATTATTTATTAGCTTTCGCTCGTCGACGACCGGCATCATCAGATAATTTTAAAAACTGAAATTACATACAATTATTAGTGAAAGAAATATATCGAAAAAAAATTTTCTGGAAGAACATAACCTATAACATAATAACACAATCTATAACTTACCAAGAGGGTTTCTTATCGGAAATTACTAAATATATAATTTAAAAAAACAACACATTTTATTAAGTCAACAAAGACACACTTAAAAAAGAAAAACATGTCGTTAAAAACAAAAATAACAAACGGAAAAAATAAAAGGAAAAACAAGACATGTGTTTGCATGCTTGATCCAAATCAGTTTTATCATTCGTTAATTCTCAGCACTAATTAAATAGTATATTTATTTTGTATCAGAATTTTCTTAAATTGCTGCTTTTGTTAAATTTGAATTTATCTACTGTATAGGGTTCTTCCTTACCATTCATGGAGGTACTTTTCAAATTTACTTACTATCACTTTAATTTTCTATTATATTAGAACAATTGGGATCGGGGTGGTAGCGATTCTACGCAAATAAATCCAACAAAATAAAATTCTATACAATTAACTCTACACCAGGAAATTGTACACACTACATTTAATAAATTTGATTAATTCTACGCAAATAAATTCTACAGAAAAAAGTCCTACACATTAGAATTAAATAGAACAAAATATATCCTTAAAATCTTTTAATTCTACACGATTAAATACTACATCAAAAAATTTGACACAGTTTATTTTAATTAAAATAAAATAAATTAATAATAATTTTTTTATTTTAATTTATAATTTTACGCAGTTAAATTGTACACCAGAAAACTCTACACCTTTGAAAAATATTAATTAAATTAAGTTTTAAAAGATTCTAAATAAATAAATTCTACAAATAAATACTCTACACAATAATAATACTAAATAAAATGTAACTTTAAATAAAATTTATTTAACTTTGCACTGTTAAATACTACATTAAAAAATTCTACACAATGTATTTTTAAACGAAGAAAAATATGAATTATTTTTTCAATTTAAATTTTTAATTCTCCACACTTAAATTGGACCCCAGAAAACTCTACAAATTGGAAAAATATTGATTAAATTAAGTTTAAAAAAAATTCTAAATAAAGAAAATCTACAAATAAATACTCTACACATTAGAACTAAATAAAATGTAACTTTAAATCAAATTTATTTAATTTTGCACGGTTAAATACTACATAAAAAAAATTCTACGCAATATAACGAAAAAAAACAATTATTTTTTTAATTAAATTTTTAATATTCTGCACAGTTAAATTGAAAACCAAAAACTTTACACAATGAAATAATTTTTTAAAGAAATTTTATAACTTTAGTCAAATATATTTAAAAATAACTCTATACATTAAAATAAAATAAATATAAAATTTTTTATCTAATTTGTTTAATTCTACCACACTTAAATTCTATATCACAAAAATTGTACACAAATTATTTTTAAGCAAGGAAAAATATTTTTCTTTATTTTTTTAATTTAATTTTTAACCTTATACATTTTAATTCAACTCTGGAAAACTCTACACAAATGAGCTTTTAACGGTCTTCGCATATTATTTTTTAGATAAGATGAAATTTATTTTTTTTAACTCTACGTAATTATATTAAACACAAAGAAATCTACTTAACAAATAGAATTCATTTAATTAGATAAACGATGAAAATAAAACTCTACAAAATAAAACTCAACACAAACTTGGATTAAAAATTTTATATTTATTTTATTTTAACTGTGTAGAGATTTTTTTAAATATATTTGACTAGAGTTAAGTATATCACAATTTCGTTAAAAAAATCAATTTCATTGTGGTAAAGTTTTTTGATTTTTAATTTAACTGTATCAGAATATTAAAAATTTAACTCTTTAAAAAATAATTGTTATGTTTTTTCGTTATATTGCGTAGAATTTTTTTATGTAGTATTTAACCGTGCAAAAAATTAAATAAATTTTTATTTTAAAGTTATCATTTTATTTAGTTCTAAATGTGTAGAGTATTTATTTGTAGAACTTTCTTTATTTAGAATTTTTTTA